>CM033116.1:7174711-7405275 GCA_019321725.1 Paulownia fortunei
AAATATAAATTTTAATTAAGAATAGGATGCAACCAAAATAATATGTTTCAAAATTATTTGTTTACAACTAATATATGATAGCAGTAATTGTTTAGCATTGTGAAAATTGGACTTTGAAAAATTTTACTTTCATCAAGTCTGAAAAGAGTTCTCACTCATTTTATTTGATACATATATAGTGGACTTTGACTACTTTTTTTTATTTTGCCCACTTTAGTACTTAACAAAACTTACGAGAAACCCTAATTATGAGGTTCCCACTTCCCACTTCATTCATCCCACTTCCCAATCGTTTCCCCCTCTTCCATTTCTCTCTTTCTCTTCTGCATCTTTTTATTCAGCTCTCATCTTTTCTTTCTTCTAGTTACATAAATATCATTATTTCTCTTAATAAATCTTCCTCATCATCCTTAGTATATTCAATCACTGGAAATGTTGCGCTACTATGCTACCGAGCTACTTCTCAACCTGTTCACTGCCTTAGAGCCACCTCTAAACCTGCGAAGAAGAGAGGCACAAATAATTTTTTTTTGATTTTGTGAACAAAAAAGAATTTCAGTAAAAACTGGGTTTGCTAGTTAGTTCGGTTTAATTTTTATCGGCTCATCAATTTTCATCGGTTCACAGATGGTCTATTGCGACTCGTTTTAGATGAAAATAGGATGTAACCAAAATAATAACATATAATTTCTTTTCAAAATATTTATTTATAACTAAGATATGATAGCAGTAATTATTTAGAATTGTGAAAATTGGACTTGAAAATTTTTGCTATCAACAAGTCTCAAAAGAGTTCACACTTATTTTATTTGATATATATATAGTGGATAATATTCTTTTTCAAGAGATATCAATTCTTTCATTACCTAATATTCTACTATATCTCTATCTAGATTTAGTTAGATAAGAGTGCCCTACCGATCCATATAATCCACTAGCTTTCAATAAATATTATGTATATGACTGTTCCATGTATTAAATCATGGCATGCATTATTAGAACACTAATTGCAGATGGCCTATACTTCTAATAACATTAAGATCATAATATATGCTCAACATAAAATGAAATAATCTTACACCATAGTAAGTATACTTCTAAAAATCGGCTAACCATAGCTTTAGCTTAGGATGTATAGCTTATAAAAATCATAATAAAACTAAAATAACACAAATTAAGCATTGCAAATCAAGAATTGAATGAGGAAAAGTGAAGAAAAATTGATATGAGAAAGGAATAAGAAATCTAGCAAGACACTAAGTATGTGTGCATAAATTTACCTTCTATTTTTTCTCCTCTATTTCTCTCATTTTTTCATACTTATTTTTTGAAGCTAGATACCCCTCTTCTCTTTTGGTTGATGCTCATCTCCCCTTTTTATAGCCAAACCCATGCTCTATTTTTTTCTTAATTTCTAAGACAAGAAGTCACAAGTTAAAATTTGACAATTGATCTGCTAGCCTCATTTGACTGCTTTTTCCCTTTGCTAACATTTGATTTAGCTGTTATGGTCTGTACATATCTGTAGCCCCATGTGTTAGATTTTATTTCTAGCAGGACTTACCTAATTCCAGTCACTAGAGAGAAAGTTATGCTTAATTTATGGAGATGTGTTTAAATAGAGAGATTTATTCCAATATAGACATTCTGACGAATTTTTTGCTTTTATCAAGGCTGAACTGGACTGAGCTTCTAACAGAAAATTTGTATCCCTTTATCTTAGCTTTCAAATTGATCATGATTCAATTCAAAAGGGCTTTTGAGTAGCAAGTTATGTCCAAATATGAAACTTGGCCAAATTTGAAAATATCCCAAATCCAAATTTTCAACTATCACATTCATAGACCATGAGCTTTCATGCATATTTTAATTTACACAAGATGGACTTTGACAAAAATATCCTTTTTTACAGATTCCCTTCAATATATTGTTCCACTTTCAATGGTTACAAGAATATTATTTTCATGTGACCACGACTTTCAATTTTAATCAATATTATTTTTTGAGAGATATCAATTCTATCGTTACCTAACAATTTACTATATCCCTATGTAGATTTAGTTAGATAAGAATGCCTTACTAATCCATGCAATCCACTAGCTTTCAAGAAACATTATGTCTATGATTATTCCATGTATTAATTCATATATCTCTATATTCAATTAATCCGCAACATGTATCATTAGAACACTCATTGCAACACTACCTCTTAGTCTCAATTACAACTAACCAAATCTATTAAAAGATGGACTGTACTTCTAATAGCATTAGGATCATAATGTATGCTCACCATAAAATCAAATAATCTTATACCATAGTGAGTACACTTTTTTCGGTTAACCTTAGCCTTAACTTAGGAAGTTTAGCTCATAAAAACCATAATAAAACTGAAATAACATGAATTAACCATTTCAAATCAAGAATTCAATGAGGAAAAGTGAAGAAAAATAGATATGAGAAAGGAATAAAAAATCTAGCAAGACCCTAAGTATGTTTGTATAATTTTGTCTTCCTATTTTGTCTCCTCTATTTTTTTCATTTTTTCTCACTTATTTTCTGAAGCTAGACTCACTTATTCTCCTCTAGTTGATGATCATCTCCCTTTTTTATAGCCAAACTCACGTTCCATTTTTTTTTAATTTAACTGAATTTCTAAGATAAGAAGTCACATGCTGAAATCTGCCAATTGATTTGCCCGCCTTTTTTGACTATTTTTTCACTTTGTTAACCTCAAATTTAGTTATTATGGTTTGATACATATTTGTAGCCCCATGTGTTAGATTTTATTTCTAGCTAGATTCACTTAATTCCAATCACTAGAGGAAAAATTATGCTTGATTTATGGAGATGTGTCTGAATAGAGAGATTTCTTCCACTATAGACATTATGATGAATTTTCTACTTTTCTCAAAGTTGAACTGGATTGAGCTTCCAACTGAGAAGTTGCATCTCTCTGTCTTAGCTTTCAAATGGATCATGATTCAATTAAAAAGGGCTTTTGAACAGCATATTATGTCCAAAATATGAAACTTGCCCAGTCTGAACCTTAAATCCAAATTTTCAACCATCACATTTATAGCCCATGTACTTTCTTGCATATTTTGATTTATACATGATGGGCTTTGGAAAAAATAGATCTTTTCTTCTAATTATGCTTCTTTGATCTAATGAAAAATTATCTCCTAATTTGCTTCTACAAAATAGTTTTACAACATGATTGAACAAATGGTAGCATTAAATTTGTGATGTCAGGGGCATAAAGCCATGTCAAATTATGTACTTATCACAAAAGTGTTCTCTCAATTAAATTTATGATGTGACACAACCAATTCTAAACTATTTTTATGGCAAAATATGTAAAAGTACAGAAAATATGTATTTTTCAACTCATATCCCAAACATTGTATCTGGTCAAACTAGACCAAAAAATTTGAAACAGAAAGATTGTATTATAAGTTGCATGGAAAAGAAAAATTAGAAAAAAAATTGATTTGTTGTTGTTGCTTTATTCTCTTCAATTCACTAACATTTAGAATTGTTGGTAATTGAATAATAATTATGTCTCCACAGCCTTTAGTTGTTTAGAATTTTCAATACTATAATATTAGAAAAGGAAATTATAAAGGTCAGAAAATATGCTTTTTTATTTTTGTCACCATGAGTTGATTTAGTGCATCAATATGCAAATATTCTATTTTAATGTTCTTTCTTGATCTTAGATAGTTGTATTTAAGCTTCTATGATTCTTATTGCTTATAGCTTCATAAGTTTTCCCAGGGTAACTTGGAACACATATGAGAAAAACTTGGCAAACCAGTAATATAAATAACAATATAAGATAATATTGCTTATGCAAACCCATTTATTTATATAATCCATTATTAAAAACATCATACGACACAAGTGCCTCTTTATTTCGTCATTGATTAGCCTCAGACATTGCATAAATGCCTGTAAAGTATCAATGAAACACATTTATTTATATTTTGTGTCCATTATTTATGTTTACAATTGACGAGAATTAAGGGGGTAAATTAGAACAACCACCTAGAAGACCACAAATAACATTTTGGGGTAACTCTTTTTCTTCTCTGAGATGACTAGGGTAGGCCAAGCTTGAGTCCTTTTTCTCTTGTAGATCCTCAGAAGTGAGATGATTCTCAAACTTTCATGTTGTAACAGACTGTTCACAACCATCTAGAAGAGAATATATAACTTCTGGGGGTAACTTTTCTTCTCGAAGATGATCATAGTCGGCCATGCTTGTGTCTCTTTTTTCTTGCAGATCCGTAGTAGCAAGATGATTCAAAAACTTTGATGTTGAAATAGACTATTGACAACCACCAATAAGAGAACCAATAACTTTTGGTTGTGTGTTTTCTTCTGCAAGATGGCTTGGGTCGGCTAGGTTTGAGTTTGTCTCTATAAGATGACGAGAGTCACCATTGCATGAAAAATTTATCACTATCAATGCCGATACTGAAATAAAGCCTCTTTCAGAAGCTATTATGCTTGATGTATATCTTACTCTTTGTTATAATATCAGAAATCTGTAATGGTAAAGTTGCCAATGGTGTGTTTAAATAGAAATTCAAAATTTGATATTAAAGGCACATGCATACAATTTCCTTGAGTATCATACATCGGAATGCAATTATCACATTTTAAATTAAGTTAGGTACAATATGACTGGACCATTGCAATGTTAATTAATATTAATGTAGTCTACAGATAATATATTACATCTCTTACACAAAGTACAAGGATGGATGCACTGCCAAAATTGAATTTAAGATACATATTGTTGGATTGAGCACTTGTGGTGGTGTCAAAAGAACATTAATTTTCACTAACAATTCTAATCTTTTTAGCCTTCACAGTAGCCCATGCATCATGTGGAAACTTTATGTGACACTATCAATATCGTGAGTCTCTTTTACAAGCTGAATTATTTCCATACCTCATCCATTATTCATTTTCCCTAATTATCTCTATTAGGTGGCTAACTTGCTATCTTGAGTTTAATGCTTATTGTTACGTCAAAATCCAAGGTTGTATTGATAAGCTAACTATAATATTTAGACATTAGTTGTAGCATAAGTGTCTAATGAAGTGTAACTTGATCGACATATTGAACCACTTCAATTGTGAGGTTAATTATTACCATATCCAAGCTAACACATAGGTGTGACTAGTATGTTTCAGTCGAACCACATCAACATATATATGCATTTTTTAATATTCTAGCCATTCAGTACCTTCAATTGTTTTCCACTTAATTATACTAAACTTATGCATAATTTATCTTTAGGAAAAATAATATGTAACAAAAAATGCATTTTAGATTTTTTTGGTGAAATGATCTTTTATTTCAAATACAAAATATTGTCAACTCACCATGATCTCCATGAATGTGATGATAATTTAATTGTTGGTAGAAATAGTACCATTGTAACCTTCATTTATGGTTGTAGTCAGAAAAAGTATAGTTTTTATGAGGTTTGGCCATGCATTAACCGAGGGTTTCACATATGCGTTATGATTTGTTGTTTGTGTGAGCCATTCATACTCTCCCATTAAGTGGAGAGAAGTCTTTTTATAGGTATTGTGTATCTGTAATACAAATTTCGTTGTCTACAAAGATTAACAAATATGAGAATAGTACAAATTGAAATTTATTGAATTAAAAAGATAAATTGGTCTCTATGAAGCCTCTAATCCTTCTCTTCAAGAATATTTTTTTTCGGTATTTGAACTTTTGGAGGTGAAATCGCTGATTTGATCTCTTCCGAACTTGATTTCGTCTTCAATAACATTAATACAAAAGTTTAGGCCTTTAATCACGAATCAAAAGTTAGAATTCAAGAACGTTGACTTCTTGGATTTAAATATTATCGACCCTCTGATCACCTCCAAGATTAATTTGATCTCCAATAACATTAATTCAAGTGTTTAACAATGTAATCTCAAACTAAATGCTATTATTTGAGTATACTCAGCGATGAATGCCTTGAACTCTGTGGATCTACTTGATTTTAATCACCTTTGATTGAGAGAATTTCCTTCAACACTTTTCTTGCTTGGACTTCTTCTTCACAACTTATGTTGTTGTTGTGTTTAATTCTTTGGATGTGACTTATATTTATACTTGTAGGATAGGAATTATTGGATAAGTCATTTGATGAAGTATCACGATTTGATTGACTCTTTATGATTTAGTTGATATCTATCTCTTTGATCATAAGACTTGATGCAATCTTGATTGCCAAGAATTGAGTCCGACACTTGATGATAATGATTGACCAATAAAATATATATTATAATATCAATTGATTAACTATTTACTTTTGGAAGTAAATTTGGTTAAATTTCCAATATAAATAGAAAATATAAAAAAGAGATATTTAATATATTATTTCATATGTGTCACCATTAAATTGGGACAAATTTTATTTATCTACAAATACCCTCACGAGACTTGTTCACGGACAATGCGTCTTTGAGTGAATAAGCCTCGAACTCTTTCATCAATAGGATCAAGTCACAACAATTTGCTTGAACTTATTTGGAACATAGAGATATTTTCAACTCATATCAATGAGTTCTTCTGTTAATTTGATTTGAATTTATGAATAGTTTATCCTCATATCAAGGAGCTCTTCAAATGAATTGATTTGAATTCGTTGATAGTTTATCCTCATATCAAGGAGTTCTTGACTTGATTTGAATTTGTAGACAATTTATCCTTATATTAAGGAGTTCTTGACTTGAATTTATTTGAAATTTTTAGATAATTTATACTCGCATCAAGGAGTCTTCATTTGAATTCAAAATATGTAGATAGTTTATACTTGTATCAAGGAGTCTCCATTTGAATTTGAAATTTATAGGATATTTTATAATTTGAAGTTGGTAGATAGTTATGCTTGTATCAATGAGTCTCTATTTGAATTTGAATTTGGTACATAGTTTATGCTCGTATCAAGTAGTCTTTATTTAAATTTGAATTTTGGTAGATAGTTTATACTCGTATCATGGAGTCTTCAAATTAATTTGATTTGTAGACCTTTTATACTTATGTCAAGGAGGTTTTGAATTTACTTAAACTTGCTGATAGTTTAACTCATATAAAGGAGTTATGGACATTTTATGCTCTTATCAAGGTGCATTTCAGCAGGATTTAATTTGACAATTTTAGAGAGTTTATGCTCATATCTAGGAGTATTGAAAAGTCGAAGTGAGCAGTTGTGGCATATGATACCACATCTTCAACATCTTTATCTTCATCATCATTGACATCACTTGGGCATTCTTGTTTGCTAAAATTTATGCTTATCTCAATAGCATGTGCACGAGTCGCTAATTTTCCAAAAAAAATTAGTTTGATTCCTTGAAGTATGTGGCAGAAACTCCAGTGTATTCCTTGGACGCATATCTCAGTTATAGAAGTTTTTGACAAAATATCATTTTAGTTTAAAGATAAATTTTTCCAATTATTGATATATTCAAGCGTGGGCTCATCTTCTTTTTGTCTTAAATTAGCAAACTCAACCATACTAACAGTACGATGCGTGTTGTAAAAGTGATTGAAAAACTCCTATTCCAACTGCTTCTAACTATCAATTGAGTTTACCTCCAAGTTGGTGTACCAATCAAATATATTTTCCATCAATAAGCGAACAAATTGCATAAACAGGTAATCTCCATATGTTCTAGCATTGTTGCACGTCTCAATAAAATGAGCCACACATTGCTTTGGTTGCCTTTGCCATTAAATTGCTAAAATTTTGGGGGTTAATTCTCTAAGTGTATGGTTTGGCATAAGCTAAAGTTGACTTGGAGCTTCCATCAAACAAAGTTTACTTGGAGCTTCCATCGAACTTATCTTTGATAGTCTCCATGATATCTCATTCAGTTGGTTAACAGGAACCAACACATTTGATGAACCTTGCAACTTTTTAGTTGAAAAATTCTCCTTTTCACTTGATTGTTGCTTTGTGGGCTTATCAATTTCGTCATAAGCTTCAAGTTATTTTCCCATCACGCGACTAGCATTAGTATATCCAATTTATTCATCAACTTTGTGATTTGAGAGTCTTGCTCCTTGAATGTGGTTCGTGAGTCCTTCGACAACATTAAGCAAATTTGCAATTTGCTCATCTAATGAAGTAGTTTGGACCACCAAGAGTATTGCGACTTCAAAATTTGAGCTTGTATAAAATTCAAACATCATAGTTAGATTTAACAACTCTTTATCCATAGCTTCTGTTTCTTGCTTTGCCCCCAATTTGATTGATAATGTTAAATCATCATGTTCCTTTTTTCCCTCATGCTTGTGTTTTGGAGTGCTGACTTCATGGCTTGGCAATACACCATCTTATCTTGCATCCCCATGCTTGTGATTTGGAGTGGCAACTTCAGCTTCATAACTCGACAACACACTATCTTGTCTTGCCCCTTTATGCTTGTGATTTGGAGTGGCGACATAAGTTCTTGGCTCGGGAACATACCATCTTATCTTGTCCTCTTATGCTTGTGGTTTGGAGTGGCAACTTCATGGCTCGACAATACACCATCTTGTCTTGCCCCCTTATGCTTGTGATTTGAAGTGGCGACTTCATGACTCGACAAAACAACATCTTATCTTACCCCCTTATGCTTGTGATTTGGAGTGGCGACTTCATGGCTCAATAAAACATAATCTTGTCTTGCCCCCTTATGCATGTGAATTGGAGTGGCGACTTCAACTTCATGGATCGGTAACACTCCATGTCTCGACATAGAAAATTTAACATGTATGGAGTTGGAGTGATTGTCTTTCATCCTCATTTAAATTTTGAAATTGATTTGAAAAAAAGAGATGAGAGGTAGACATCATCCCATTGGGCATGCTAGAAATTTGTAATACAAATTTTATTGCCTTCAAAGATTAAAAAATAGGACAAAGAGTATAATTTTTATTAAATTAAAAAGATAAAATGATTACAATCTCCATGAGCCTTTGATTCTTATCTTTAAGAATAAGAATTCTTGCAATTTGAACTTTTGGAGGTAAAATTGCTGATTTGATCTCCTCCGAACTTGATTTTATTCTTTAATAATATTAATTCAAAGGTTTAACACCTTAATCTTGAATCAAACATTAAAACTTCAAGAACGTTGACTTCTTTGATTTGAATATTTATTGATGGAATCGACCCTCCGATCTCCTCCAAGATTGATTTGATATTAAAAAATATTAATTTGAGGGTTTAACAATGTAATCTCGAAATTAACACTATTATTTGACTATGCTTTACGATGAACGCCTTGATTTTTGTCTTGAACACTGTAGATTTCCTTGAATTTGATCACTTTTGATTGAGAGAATTTCCTTCAACACCTTTTTTGCTTGAACTTTTTCTTCACAACTTATGTTGTTGTTGTGTTTAACTCTTTGGATATGACCCCTATTTATACTTGTAGGATAGAGATTATTGGATAGGTCATTTGATGAAGTAGGAAGATTTGATTGACTCTTCATGATTTGATTGATATTTATCTCATTGATCACAAGATTTGATGCAATCTTCATTGCCGAGAATTGAGTTTGACACTTGGTGATATTTGACTGACCAATAAAATATATATTATAATATCAATTAATTAACTATTTGCTTTTGAAAGTAAATTTGGTTAAATTCCTAATATAAATAAAAAAATAAAAAAATTAATATTTAATATATTATTTCACGTGTCACCATTTAATTGGGATAAATTTTATTTGTCCACAATATCATGTTAATATACTATAATGTCTAGAAAGTAAAATGACTCAATGTGCACCCAACTTAATTTACCAATAGAGTAGTCGTGTAGATAAATTGGAGAGTAAGATGAAAATGAGAGTAAGGGCACATGCTTTCAATTTCCACAAATTTAACTTCATTGCATATAATTTAACCGTGTACAATATAACCTATCCAAGGTTGGGTTCAAAGATGGATGTATCGTCAAAGATATTTGATATGCAGTGATGAACTTAGCTATTGTTACCAAGCCAAAGCAACTTAAACAATCAGAATAATTCGGCTCAGCTATTGAACGCTCATAGTAGCAAGAAAATAATTTTTCAATTATATACGACTCTACAAACACCATGAGGGCTTGTTTCCGTAGCAACAAACTAAAATTGGTAAAAATAGCAATACTCAAATTTTTAAACCTTCGTAATAGCCCGAGCAACACATTTCAACCATGTACAACATATATATTTGAGATACATCTTGTTTGTTATGGTTGTTGTACTATTATCTTGAACTTTAAATTTAATTTATGGAATTGTTATTGTTTCTACACCTATCTAGTTAGTCTATAGGGTGTAGTGGAAAGCCACATATAATCAATTTACTCGATCTTATCTTCATCATAGTACATTTATGCATCTCCAATTAAGTCAATCACAATACAACTAAGTCGTCACTGCATTAACAAATGAATATGGTGGCTTATTTAAATATATAGCTCAAAGTACAACTAATTTTTTATTTTAATGAACCATCATGCACCTATATTGTTAGGTTGAAGGCTACACAATGATACTCAACACATGGTCATCCAGTCACATTGAACAACTTCAACGTAATAATTAAGAACTACTGTAAGTTTTTATCTCTACTATTAAGGCTTTGTATATCTGCCACTAATAGTGAACACTTACTATCTTAACCAAAAATCAAATGTAATATTTCAATGCCTACAACTCTTACTAAACATCAAAAGCCAAATAGAGACCACTAAGAAAGTCAAAGTATTTATAATAAAAATTACAATGCAACCATACTAAAAAAACCTTTAGAGAAGCAATCTTACATTATCCTTTTTAAATTGGAGATATACTAATAGGCAAGTTTGAAAAAATTAAAAGTTCAAGATCAAAGGGAAAGAACAAAATACGAATTTTGTTTGCACTGTAAATTCAATATTGCACAAACCCATTTCCAAACAAAATTAGTTTTATGGTCCCAATGATTTAAATATAAAACTTGCATTTTAAGAACAAAACCAGTGTGTGGTACATGAAAAATGAAGGATAGAGTGCCATCAACGTACAATTAACGTGAGTAGTTCTTGTAGCAATTTTCTTGAAATGGGTTAAGTTTGTTGCCACTTATAAAATGATGGTGAAATTGTTTGTTTACACAAGATAATATTTATTGTAACAATCTCTAACAAAATTTATTGTCGCTTCAATGTTTTCAATATTTACCTTAGCTAAGAATTTTCTTGAAACTGAATTGTTATGCAAATGGATAGGGGCAACAAGATATTAGTATGATGTTTTTTCTTAGTTGAATTATGCCTTGACGCTTTGTATGGCGCCTTGGCACCATGCCTCGATGCTTTGTATGGCGCCTTGGCACCATGCCTCGATGCTATGTTTTGTTCTGGCCGCAACTAAAATTGTTATGTCTATTGTCTTGCAAAGGATTTTCAACCTTATTTTAGGATGAATTAGCTTTTGGCATTTTCATATGACATGTATCTCAATTTGTTGGCTTTTCATAGCCACTTAAATCAATTCAATATCAAATCTGTAGAGAAAGTTATGCCAAACATAGCGAGATGTAACACATCTAAAAGTTTCACTCAACTACTGATTTTTCAATCTAATTTTTCTTATTTAAATAGAATGAACTGGCTTTATGGTCAACACAAAAGTTGTATACCTATATCCTATAATTCCCAAGGATTATGAATCATATCAATAGGACTTCAGAGCAAATAGTTATGCTCAAAATACAAGCACTGTCACAGTAGCGTCCGATGCTGAAACATTCTTCTTGTTTCCTTTGCATCTTTGAACTTCTAACACTTGTCCCAATCTTTAATGCTCCTATAAGATCTAAACAAGACACATAAAAATCAATATAAAATACTTAATTATGAACAAATAATTAAGTTAAAGGTATCTGGAATTGTAGGTAAAATACCCACTTAACAAATGCCCTATTATTTTTGTTACCTGGTTGATTTCTGTATAGCACTATGCATTTATTCTATTCTAATGTGTTTTCTTGTTCTCAGGATTGTTGTTTAAGCATCTAAGATTCTTATTGCTTATACTTCAAAAGTTTTCTAAAGGTAACTATGAACACCTATGAGAAAAACAAGGCAAATCATTAATATAAAATAAAGGCTTAATTGTAAAATTGATCCTGTATAGGGATGGGGAAATTAGTCCTCTAAAAATAAAGAATGGCAATTTAATGACACAAATTGAAGACAAAATTGGCCAACAATTATAATTTTTGCCTAAAGTTCCCATGTAACCCGCACATAACACATCAATTTGAGAATGTGATTTTTCTGTTAATTTTGATGACGTGGAGAGAGTAAGTTTTACCTGGACTGACTCAGATGCTAGATGAAAAAAGGCCCACTCACCATTTTGTATTTATTTATTTCCTTCTTATTTTTTCTTCTTCTTTCACATTTTTTTTCTGTTTGATTTTTTTCCTTCATTTTCTTCCCCCAACTCCCACCACCACCGACCACCATATTGTAGCGCTACTTACTCCACCTCCACTGCCACCCCCACCCCACAACCCAACCACCCCAAACCCCAACATCCCACTTCAGCACTCCACTCTACGAAGTGTTCACTTTTCAACAAAAAAATCCATGGAGAGAGAGAGAGAGAGAGAGAGAGAGAGAGAGAGAGAGAGAGAGAGAGAGAGTAATGCTCCCTAAGTAAGAGGGGAAACAAATGCCATTGATTTCAGCTGCCAGAGAACCCCCAGAGTTTTTTCACCTTATTTTTTCTCTATTTTTCCATTCGTCACTCCCTTCGACCATTCACATCCACGAGCCCACTCTCTCTCTCTCTCTTACTTTTTTTTCCTCACTCCCTTCAATGCATCTGGATTCTTGTAGGTTGGAGTTAACACATACATACACACACACACATACATCTCACACCAATTAATTTATTTGTCTTAACTTAACTCTGGTTAATCTTCTTTATCACTTGTCACTCTGTCTATCTCTATTGTTTTTACTAGCGGGATGGAACTATGGGCTGGTGGTAAAGGTGGCAGCGGCGGCGATGGTAGGACGGAGTGACGGTGGTGGGGGTAGAGAGTTTTTCAAGAAGATGAAAAAGAAAAGAAAAATAAATAAACAAAAAAAGAAAAGAAAAGATGGAATAAAAAAATTATTTTTTAATTTTCTTTATCTGATTAATTATATTTTTAAAGTAGTTAATATTAAGCTTTTACTTCCTAGTTGATAATTATTTCATTGATTAATTAATTTGTAACTTTGATTGTATTATTTAAACTTATTCACTAAATATCAAATGTAAATTAGTTAAAAATTAGATTTTTTTTTATAGATTTAAGTTATTCATTAAGTGTCAAAAAGTCAAGATAAATTAATTTAAGGATTAAGAAAAGATCTTTTGTATTAGTTTTAATTTATTTTGCAAAATAATTGATGTTGAATTTTTACTCCCTCATGATTAATTATTTTGCAAAATTATCAATGTTAACTATTTACTCCTCAATTGATGATTAACTAGATAGTTAATTAAAAATTAATTTATAATTGAATTATATTAATTAACTTTATTCATTAAGTGTTAAGAAATTAAATAAATTAATTAAGAATTAAAAAAATATTTTTAATTTACTTTGTAAAATAATTAATTTTGAATTTCTACTCCTCAATTAATGACTAATTATTTTGTAAAATAATCAATATTGAATTTTTACTGCTCAGTTGATGATTAATTAGATAATTAAATAAAAAAATTATAATTTAATTAAATTAATTAAATTTATTCATTTAGTGTCAAAAATTAAAAATTAATTAATTTAGAATAAAAAAGATATTTTGTATTATTTTTAATTTATTTTTTTAAAATAAATTGCTGAAATTTTATAAAGTAATTAATTAGTTAATTAATAAAAATTATTGCAATTGAATTATATTAATTAAGAATTAAAAAAGATGTTTGTATTATTTTTAATTTATTATGAGAAAAAAATGAATACAAAAATGAGGTGTGTTCATTTTCCATCCAATTTTTGGCTACTTGGACAACTTAGCCAAGTCATCAGGTCCAAGTGGTTTTTCTTTTCTTTTTTCCAACTCAGCACATAACTCAGCCCATCTCATCTTCTCTCTCTCCACGCCTTTCAATTCTGCCAGAAATTTGAGAAATCCCCCAAATTGATGTATAATGTGCAGGTCACATGCAAATTTCCGGCAAAAATTATAATTTTTGGTCAATTTGTCCTTAATGTGGGTTTTTTTAATTGCTCTACCTTTTTTTTAAAGGACTAATTTCACCACCCCAATAATTACGGGACCAATTTACAATTAAGTCTAAAATAAAGAACATTGATTATGCAACCCCATTTATCTAAATAATCCATCATTACAAAAATAGCATAGCCCTCATGTCTCCTTTTTTCGTCATTGATTACCTTAAGATATTGCATAGATGCCTGTAAAGGTATTAATGGAACACACTTACAAGTATTTTGTGTTTATTGTTCAAGTTTAGAGTTGACGAGAATTAAGGAAAAAATTTAATTAACAACCACCTAAAAGAGAACAAATAACTTTTAGGGATATCTTTTTCTTCTCTAAGATGACTAGGGTCGGCCATGTTTGAATCCTTTTGTTCTTGCAGATCCTCTGAAGCAACATAATTCACAAACTTTGATATTGTAATAGACTGTCCACAACCACCTAAAAGATAACAAATAATTTCTGGGGGTATATTTTCTTCTCCAAGATGACTACGGTCATCTATGCTTGAGTCCTTTTTTTCTTGCAAATCCTTAGTAGCAAGATGCTTCACAAAATTTATTATTCTAATTGACTTTTCACAACTACCTAAAAGAGAACAAATAATTTCTAACAAGATGATTCACAAACTTTGATGTTCTAACAGGCTGTTCACAACCACCTACAAGAGAACAAATAACTTTGGGAGTATTTTTTCTTTTCTAAGATGACTAGGGTCGGATGTACATGAGTTTGTCTCTATAAGATGACAAGATTCACCATTGTATGAAAAATTGATAACTATCAACACCAATACCAAAATAAAGTCTCTTTGAGAAGCCATTATGTCTAATGTATATCTTAGTCTTTGTTATAATACAAGAAATATATACTGGTAAAGTTGCCAATAGTATGTTTAAATAGGAACTGTAAATTTTATATTAATGGCACTTGCGTACAATTACATATTTATTTAAGTTAGGTACAATAAAACTAGACCGTCACTATATTAATTAATAATAATGCAGTCTATAGAAAATATATTACATATCTGTGTCAAAGTACAAGGATAGATGCACCATCAAAATTTAATTTAACATAAATATTATTGACGAGCAAGAATATAAATTTTCACTAGCAATTCTAATCTTTTTAGCCTTTAATAGTAGCCCATGCACCATGTTGTAACTTTATATGGCATCATCAATAGCTTGAGTCTCTCCTACAAGCTGAATTATTTCCATACCCCATCCATTAATAATTCCACTAATTATCTCTACAGGGTAACTAACTCTATCTTGAGTTGAAAGCATGTCATTATGTCAGAATCCAAGGTTGTACAAATAAACTAACTCCCGATATTTAGACATTGGTTGTAGCATAAGTGTCTAATCAAGTGTGACTCGACCAACATGTTGAACCACTTCAACTGTATGGTCAATTGTAGCCATATCCATGCTGAGACATAGGTGTGTGACTATTATGTTTCAGTGGCACCACAACAAAATAGATATGCTTTTTAAGATTCTATTCATTGAGTTCCTACGATTAGTTTTCACTTAATTATGCTATAAGTACAAGTGAATTACATGCAAGACGTATAATTAAGAAAAATAAATTTTAACAGAAAATTGCATTTTAAAATATTTTCAGCAAAATGATCATTTATATCAAATACAAAATATTGTCAACATGTCTTGAACTATCTTGAACTCCATGAATGTGATGATAATTTATTTTTTAGGTAGAAATAGTATTGTTGTAACCTTCAATTGTGGTTATTGTCTTAAAAAGTTAATAACTTTTGTGAGGTTTGGTCATGCGTTAATTGAGGGATTCACATATGAGTTATGATTTGTTGTTTATGGGAGCCACAAATACTCTTCCACTAATTAGAGAACAGTCATTTTATAGGTGTTGTGTATCTTACTAATATTGTACAATGCCTAGAAAGAAAAGGACTCAATTTGCACCAACTTAATTTATCAATAGAGTAGCCAGATAAATTGGAGAGTAAGGGCACATGCTTTCAATTTCCAATAATCTAATTTCGTTGCATATAATCAAGTTGTCAATGATATAGCTTGTCCAAGATCTAGTCCAAAGATGGACATATCATCAAATATATTTGATACACATTGATAAATTTAGCTCTTGTTACCAAGCCAAAGCAACTCAAACTATCAGAATAATTCTGCTATGCTATTGAATGTTCATAGCAACAACAAATAATGTTCCAATTATATACGACTCGACAATTACCTTGAGGTCTTGTTGTCGTAGCAACAAACTAAAATGATTATACATAGTAAAACTAAATCTTTTAAACCTTCATAGTACCCCAAGCACCATATTTCAACAATGTACAACATATATATTTGATATACAGTTTGGTTGTTGTGGTAGCTATATTATTATCTTGAACAAATTTAATTTATGGAATTGTTATGTTTCTGCACCCATATAGTTAGTCTTTAGGTTATAGAGGAAAGACACATATATTCAATTTTCACTATTCTAACTTCACTTCATCCTAGTACATTTATGAAATCATAAATTAAGTTAATCACACTACAACTAAGTTGCCAGTAAGTTCACAAATGAATATGGAGGCTAGTTTTTATGCACCGAACTTCGGGACTATGACAACCACTGCAAACTCTCGGGAACATCTCAAAAGCCTGTAAAGCTAACCCAACAATTTTGACTTAATCCAATAAAAATCATTGGTATAGAGCATCTATATCCTCAAACCATTATTTCATAAAGCAATCTTATACATCAACTAATTAAATCAATAATTTAACAACAATCCACTTGATAAATAAATTAATAATAATCTTGGAAGTATTCTCCAAATATAAAGATAATTATGTATAAAATCGATTGATGAGTTACATGGAGATAATACATTCTCAATGTTAAAATTCATCTTATCAAATGATTCTAAAATAATGAAATAGTAAGTTCGAACTCCTTTCTTAGACATCCTCGTATTCCAAAGGTTATTCTTCCAAGCTACTATGTCTCAATATCTGAAAGATATTAGTGAAATCGTGAGCACGAAGACCCAGTAAATAACCCATCGCTCAATTAGCTGGATCAAGCAAGCCCGAAAAGTAGTAACATATATCACTTGAGCTTTAACAGAGAATGCCAACAATTCAATAATATAAAATAAGAGGTTAAAAAAAAAAACAAATAGTTAAGAAAATCAACCAACATCCATATAAAATTTACCATGCGAAACCAAACATATAAGACAACCATAGTTAGATAGATTTAACCACCTGTCTGAGGTCCTGGTACAAGCTTACCCCCCAATACTGGGTCACTGGTGCAGGCTTAACCCCCCCCCCCCCCCACACACACTCGGTTACTGGTGCACGCTTAACCCCTTTACTCTGGGTTACTTACTAAGCTTTCAAATCTCAACAAGTATCAGTTGTCTATTAACTATTTCGAAATAGTCAATAATGTGAGGTCTCAATAATTAGTTTTAGCAAACCACTACGTTCACAAAATTACATTTCAATACATGCTCAATTTTCGTACTTAAAATTCACAAATCTCAAATCATTTTCACATTTTTCAAACTTCGATACCCATATAAGCTTACTTGATTTAAGTTGTAAGAACTTACACACGCATAATAAAAATACTACATCTAAGTATTATATATAACCAGAAGAGTGCAAGGTCACTTACCTTTAATAACTCATCTTACAAAGAAATTTTCTCTAACCCTAAATAGTTCATGAGTAAATCATAAATACTAATAAATCAAGTCCACAATGATAGTCACATGCAAATTGATTGCCTAAAGTCCTATAAGCCCATTATCAATAAAAATTCTTAGTGTCCAATTAGTTCATAAACACCAATTCTACTAATATTTAAAATTCTGCACCTAATCATCTTCACATGATTTATTTTTTGTAATTAAATAAATAATTCTATTTGTACTGCCAAATATAGAGACCCAAGTAAATTATCAAAATAACCTATTCTCAATTTTGTAAGAATCTGATCTCTCTCTCTTTTTTTTTTTCTCTTTTTCTGTTGTGTCTTTGTAATCACAATACAACTTGTCAAAATGAATTGATCAACTTATGAAATATTGCTTGGCCATCTCTGAAAATGAAATTCAAGATTTCCACTCCTTAAAGAAGAAAATTATAAAACCAAAGAGAAAAACTTACACGGTAATTCATAATCCCTTGTTGCCTGCCAAAAATTAGAGTAAAGTGGCCATGGAGTACCCTATTCAATTACTGTGCACCAATCTCACAATAGCGCACCACAATTTGACAAAAAACCCTTCCATGGAATTCCACGCCACCCCATCTTTCAAGGGGCTGCTTTGCTTCTTTTTTTTTTCTGCTACTCTTACGTGCTTTTAATATAATCACCGTAATTTTCTATTTAGTGTATAAATGAATCACACTCTAGGATTTTGTATTAAATACCTTACTATTCTAATCATTTTAATTAATAGTGTAATGTAATCGTATTCCAACACCGTTTACTTATTAGCATAAAAATATAATACTCCAATAAATTAAATAATTGAACATCCCTTAATATATATAAAAACTGGGTGTTACATGCTACCATCCTAAAATAAGTTTCATCCTCGAAACTTGAGGTCACTTAGATATACGTTTTTACTCAAATAATATGGTTTGGTCTTTTCATTCGTTCTTTGGCTTCACAAGTTGTATTTAGGGGTGGCTATCGACCTTTGAATTTTAAGTACAAAATTTTGAAAATCCTCGAAACATGGTACCTATTAGCCAGAGGCGGAGGGAAGGGACCCGCCCCCCCTCAAATTTTTATTCTTTTAAATTATGTATATATATTTATTAAAATAAAAAAATTTGTCCCCCCTAAAATGATTAATTTGTCCCTTCATATTATTAGAAATTTATCTTCTACACTAGGGTTTTTTTAATTTCCTATCCATCTTTCTCCCCTCTCTTTCATTCTTCCCGTCTTCTATTTTATTCCCTTTCTCAAGTTCTCTTCTTTTTTCTTCCTCTTTCAACATTACACATCTACAAATACTAAGGTAACTTCTTTTCTTCTTTTTTTTATTAATTTTATGTTCATTGTTCTTTTGTTAATATTATTGGAGTGTTTGGTTGATGTTATTTGGATTGATTTATTCTTTTTCTATTAATTTTATGTTTATTGTTCTTTTGTTAAATATTATTTGAGTGTTTGATTGATATTATTTGGATTGAGTAGAGACTCCTAAATAAGTTTTTTTTTTTCATTATGTGTGCAATTTACTTTTGTATTTTTTAAAAAAAGTTTGGAGAACATTATTTTGTGAAATAATTTAGTATAGTAATTTCTCTTTATTATTTGTCATAATTTAAAATTGATAATTTTTCATATAGGTTCACACTATGAGTAACAAGAAAATTGATTCTTACTTCAAGAAACGGAATTATCAAGATAGTGCTAGTTCTCCTAATCTTGAGACTTCAATCAATTTGGATAATGTTGCTTCTAAATATCAAGATTCTATCCCAGAGCTTTCTCAAACGAAGATTCGAAAGATTGATCAAAGTTCTAATTGTCTTCATATTGAACGGGATCTTGGATTACGTAAATCTATATGGGATTTTCGGTGGATAAAATAGATGAAATTAGACGTGCTTATCTAATCACCGGCCCTTGTCAAGGCATCCCAGAAAAGTCTCCAAAATATGTAGATAAGCATGGCAGAAGGTTTTTACCTTCTTGGTTCAAACTATTTCCTGATTGGTTGGAATATTCTCCTTCAAAAAATGCTACATATTGTCTTCCATGTTATCTTTTTGTTAAGCCGTCTACACATTACGGGGCAAATACATTTACCACTGATGGATTTCAAACTTGAAAAAAGTGAATGATGGTAAAAATTATTCTTTTATGATCCATGAAAGAAATAGTCTCAATTCTTCACACAAGATAGCTGTGAAACATTGCCATGATTTGATGAACCTATTACAGCATATTGAGAAGATTATTGACAAGCAATCGATGGAGTTAGTTGCAAATAATCGCTTGCGACTCAAAGTTTCAATTGATGTTGCAAGATTATGTGCATTTCAAGGTATAACCCTTAGAGCCCATAATGAGTGTTTAGATTCGCATAATCGTGGCAATTTTTTAGAAATCATGAAACACATAGCTTCTTACAATGATGAGGTGAGATCTACCATTTTGAAAAATGCTCCTCAAAATGCTTCTTATACTTCTCCTCAAATTCAAAAGGAGATCTTATCACTTTATGCGAGTAGAATTCAAAGATTTATTAGAGAAGAAATTGGTGATGCAAAATACTGTCTTATTGTGGATAAATCTAGAGATGAGTCAAAAAGAGAGCAAATGGCCATTGTTTTAAGGTTTGTAGACAAAGAAGGTTTTATTCGGGAGAGGTTCTTTGATTTAGTTCATGTAGAGGATACTAAATCTTCTACTTTGAAAAGAGAAATCTTCAGTGTTCTTTCTCATAATAATCTTATCATACAAAATATTCGAGGACAAGGGTATGATGGTGCTAGTACCATGCGAGGAGAGTGGAATGGTTTACAGGCTCTCTTTTTGAATGAGTGCTCATATGCATATTATGTTCATTGCTTTGTTCATCGTCTACAATTAACATTAGTATCAACAACTCAAAGTGTTATACTTATCGAGTATTTTTTTTTGCACTTGACTGTTATTGTGAATTTAGTGGATTCGTCTTCTAAACGGCATGATCAATTGCACATTGCTAATGCTATCCAAATTGCGGAATTGACCTCCACCAACGAGCTTGAAACTGGAAAGGGAAAAAATCAAATTGGGATTGTACAACGTCCAGGGGATACATGATGGGGCTCTCACTTAAGGTCACTTCTTAGCTTACTTGATATGATTGATCCTATTCTTCTTGTTTTAAGTGAGATCATCAATGACAAAAGTAGTTTATCTACCAAAACATCAACTGATAGAGCTTATGACATAATGACATCATTTGAATTTGTGTTTATCATGCATTTTATGGTTGAATTACTGGAAATGACAGATGATCTTTATAGAATTTTACAATACAAGTCTCAGGACATTTTGAATGCAATGGATGCAGTTGCTAAAACAAAGGAACTTGTTCAGAAATTTAGAGAGAATGGAGGGGATCAATTATTTGATAAAGTGAAGAGTTTTTGTGAGAAACATAAGATAGATGTCCCAGACATGAATGTTCCTCGTCGATCAGGTAGAGGTCTACTTCATAGGGTAATCCTATTACCTTGGAGCATCATTATAGAATTGATATATTTACTGGGATAATAAATTCTATATTACAAGAGATGAGTTATCGATTTAATAAAAATGCAGTAAAATTGCTCAGACTCAGCTCAGCTTTGGATCTAAGGGATGGATATAAATCATTCAACATTAATGATATTTGCAAACTTGTTGAGAAGTTTTATTCCAGTGATTTCACTAGTCAAGAGAAATTGCATATAAAGTATCAGTTGGAGCTTTTTGAACTTGATATTTAATGTATCCATTTTCAAAATGTGTCAACACTTTCAGAGTTGTTTCAAGTATTGTCGAAGATAGGGAAGACAATGAATTACTATGTTGTGGATAGATTGATTAAACTTATTCTAACTCTTCCAGTTTCCACCGTAACAACAGAGCGTGCATTTTCATCTATGAAGTTTGTCAAGACAAGATTGAGGAATAAAATAGAAGATGATTTTTTGGCTAGTTTATTACTAATGTACATTGAGAAAGAAATTGCTCAAACTTTTAGCATTGACTCAATCATTGATGAGTTTGATGTTATGAAGAAACGTCGAGCACAATTTAGGATGCCTAGATTAAATAAATAAGATAGTAGATATGCTTTATTTAGTATCAATTTGTACATTCTTGAATGATATATGTATATTTTTGGAGATTTGGTAGATTTTATAAGTTATGCTTCTATTAATTTTTTATAAATTTGAATATCCTAAATTGAATTTTTGTATTGTGATATGTGTGAATTATTATTTTCTTGCCCTTTCATTTTACAAAATTATAAAGTACTATATTTGTGTTTTTTTTATTTTTATTTTAATAATTAGTTATTATAAAAATTTCAATCTCACCCCCCGAGATTGAAAATCCTGACTCCACCCCTACTATTAGCAATGATCTGAAAGGTATCACTTTGCTAATTCACTTCAAAACTTTGATCTATATTTTTTATATTTTCAATAAAAACAACATTTTGGAAACTTTATGTTTTATTACTCTTAAGGAACCTCTATTAAACTCAAAACAAATAATAAATTTCCTGATGCACAGGAATCTCACTAATGTGATCAAGAAAGCCATGAACCAATATTATTGTAAAAGTAAAAATTTAATGTGGAGACCTTAACATGTTTAGCTTCCTGCAATTCAATTTCAATTGCCTAAATCAATTTTGGTCATTCAAATTTTTACCCGTACCTTACTCTAAATCTATTTAGGTCACTAGTATCATACTGAAGTTTCATCTTCAAATCAGGTATATATAGGATATGTCTTATCCCACTCACAGTGGAAGCTTCTTCGTGTAATGAGTTGATGTGTCACTAAAATAAAGGGAAAGAGACAAATTGTATCAGACTTTACTCGGCCAATATATTCTTTGAAGATTCTAATTTGCATCCATTTATATAAGAATTAACTATACCCTCAAACCATTATTTTATAAATCTATTTTATCCATTAATTAAATAAATCAATAATTTAACAACAATCCACTTAATAACAAAAATACTAATAATCCTGTAAGTATTCTCCAAATATAAACATAATTATATCTAAATTTGATTGATGAGTTATATGGATATTATACATTCTCAATGTTAAAATTCATCTTATCAAATAATTCTAAAATAATAAAATAGCAAATTTGAACTCCTTCATAGACTTCCTTGTACTCCAAAGGTTATTCTTCCAAACTGTTAGGATACCTAAAAAATAAAACAGTTTATGGAACTTGTCATTTACCTATTGAACTTGAACATAAAACTTATTAGACAATAAAAATGTTTAACTTCAACCTTGATGAAGTTTCAAAACTGAACAAATTGCAAATCAATGAACGTCAAAAATTAAGAAACGATGCATATGAGAATACTAAAATTCATAAGCAAGAATCAAAGATTTTCATGATAATAAAATTTCAAGAAAAATATTTTAGGTTGGTAAAAAAGTTTTGCTTTATAATTGTAGATCGCATTTGTTTCTTGAAAAATTGATATCATGGTGGAGCGGTTTTTTTGTTCTAGAAGAGGTATATCCTTATGGGGTGGTTGACATCGAGAATTCTAGAAATGGTAATGTATTCAAAATAAATGGACAAAGACTCAAATCGTTTCTAGAAAAAAAATTCACAAGAGGATTTTTTTTCTAACCCTTTTATGATTAGTGTGTGTATATATACTTAGTTTCTCTAACTTTATTTATTTTGTAGGATTTTTTTATTTTATCTTTTTCTTTTCCCGATTAAGTGGCTGATAACTGTACTCCGTGGCTATTAAAGTCGAACTTATCAGTTTTCCAAACAACTAAAATCTCTGTACAAAGTTTCTATTTGTTTCGTATTCTTTTTTTTTCTTGTTCTTTTCAAAATAGTCAACATTCTTTTAACACTCAAAAAATGATTTCCTTTTCTGCCTAAAAATGCAATTTTAAAAATTTATAAAACTAGGATTCAAATATTAAGAATGCTTATGCATAAGACATCCCAGAGGACATATGATGGATAACTAAACAAAGATAAGAGTAACATGTGAGTTTTCACATGAGTTTTCAAACTTGCTTACTAGACGCATGCCTGGTTTTGGTAAAAATATATATTCAAAAAAACAAAGGCAAAAAAAAATGCAAGTTCGTCACAAATTTGCTCGATGAACTTGCAACACAAAGTGTCTTTCCTTAGGAATAGTTTCTAAAAGTTAAGAAGATAAAATTCAATTCATTATGGATAGATTAAGTAAGTATTCTTTAGATGACGTTATATTGACTCTTGAGATGCATTTATGTGGATTAGTACATCATGCAATTCTTGATTTTTGGAATTACTTTCGGGATGAATATAAGTATTATTGTCTTAGGAATATGAGATTTAATGACCCTGTTGACCTCGACCCATTGAGGGCGTTTAAACCATTACTTGATATAAAATTAGAGGAAGATGTAAGCCACAATCAAAACTACATGTAATTCACGTGTAAGTAGATAATTTTTAAATTTTGTGTGTCCTTATTTTC
This sequence comes from Paulownia fortunei, assembly GCA_019321725.1. NCBI lineage: Eukaryota > Viridiplantae > Streptophyta > Magnoliopsida > Lamiales > Paulowniaceae > Paulownia > Paulownia fortunei. The sequence continues at coordinate 7,199,284 of CM033116.1, forward strand.
AACCTTTCTAACAAGAAAAAAGATGTGCAATAAATATTTTTCCTATTCACACATCAATAAATAGCACCGTACTTACTCTAGTTTGCACAACTCACTTTCAAAAAAAAAAAAAGAAAAGAAAAAATGAATGGGTCTTCCACTCTCAAGTTGAACTGTATTTGTTTCTTTTGTGGAACCAATCTAGAAAAAAATAGTGAGTTTATAGGGGCAACCCATAACCTTTGTAGAACGTTAGCAAAAAGAAAAATTCATTTAGTATATGGGGGAGACAGTATAGGGTTAATGGGGAGTATTGCTACTTCTGCTCAGATAGGAGGAGTCAAAGTTTTAGAAGTTATCTCAAAACCTTTAACAGTACAGAATATCACAGGTATGACTATCGGAGATGAGCTAAATATGTCACATATTCAAGATACAATTTCTAACATGTTAAACAATGCAGATGGATTCATCACCATACCTAATGGGTTTGGTATACTGGAGGAATTATTCCAAGTTATCTCTTGGGCACAAGTCAACATTCACCATAAACCTGTAGGTATTCTTAATGATAATAGTTTCTATGATGGTTTGCTATATTTTGTAGATCATGTTGTGGGAAAAAATTATATTTCATCGTCTGTGAGACGAATCCTCATTTCTGCTCCAACACCTGACCAACTAATTGATCAACTTCTAGCATATGTACAAAACCTTATCCAGCCTTGGCATGTGTGAATTAATCCAACAGGGACAGTGGTTGAAAATGCAAAATAAATTTGACTCTTAGTATGTGAAATTTATCCTTAATAGTTTAAATTAATAGTGTTTTTTGTGTTGTTTTAGCTTCATTTTTTTTTTCAATAAACCACATTTCAGGTGATATCTTTTAAACTCTACTTTATTATTCATTTTTTACATTGGGAACAATGTCTCAATTAGATTGCGGGAATGGATAATTGATATCATGTCTTGTGTGTTCAATGTATGTTTTTTTTTTTGTTTTCTTTTTAAATTCAAGTGTATTTTCTTTTGGGTCCTTTAAATCCATGAGTAAGGGTAGTCAGAGTAAAGGGTAATATTTTGATACTTTTTACACGCACCCCCATTTTTTTTGCATATGTTTGTGAAGTTTTTAACTAAAATTTAGTGAATTGTCAAAATATAATTGCAATCCTCTTTTTGTTAGAGTCCAAAAGGTAATATCTTGAAAAAAAAAGAAGAAATTAGTCTTGTGCACATCCTAAGTCCTATGGAAAGGCTAGTTGCGATACATATAATTGAAAATTCCGACCATGTTAAAGTATTTACTTTTTAATATTCACACATCTTTTGTGAATAAGTGGAGAGTTTGAGAAAACAAGAACTTTCAAATTTAATTAATCATTTGAATTGATTTTGTTGCAATTTAAAATGCTTAATTATGTCTACCTTGCACGTGGATAAATAAATTGGGTAAACCTGTATAGTTATCTATTTTTATTAAAATATTTCGCTCTGTAGCTAGTGATGTGAATATAATTATAGATCATTCTTTTGATCTTCTGTTATCTTGCGAGTCATGTTATATTAAAAAAGAAAAAAAAAATATAAAAAAAAACAAAACAAAAATTCACTAGTTCATTTTCATGTTAACCAATGAAATTTTGAGGCATATTTTGGTACGACAGATTATGTATTTCAAATTTTGTGACTACCTATATATATCATTTAAGTCATTCTCTCAGTGTTTTAACTATTTTTCAACTACATGAGTGAACGCTTTACCAACTTAAATGACAAAACCTATGAGAATACAGAGTTGAGGCTTTTTCATAATTGATTTTGAAGTTATATGTATCTTGGTCAATGGAATAAAAGGTTGACTTAGTGCACATACGCACAATATCTTTTGAAAATTCTAAAAAAAATAATAAAATCTCGATAGCATATGTGATATCTGGAAAATGATTGTTTGTGTTATTTGTAGTGCACTTCATTTGCTATAATTACTAGGATTAGTAATAAGCTGGTTGAGGGGTGTGATGAACATTTGAAAGTATATAATTAATTAGGATTTATATAATTATTTTGACTTTAAAATTATCATTAGAACTCCTAATTAAAATATTTTTATGTTTTAGGAATAAAATGAAAATTCAACATAAAAAAATGAGAATAAAAAAATTTATCTTCTTTTATGATGGTTTTAGAAAAACTGATGTAACTTTTGATTGCGAAATGGTTTTGGGTTAATTATTGAGGTTATGGATTGATAAGTTATTTATCTACAAGTTTATGCAAACTTTGGATCACATACTAAATATGTAAGGATTAAAAAAGTTGGATTACAAGTGGTTGTACAAAATGGATCACCAAAAATTCAAATCAAAGTTAAGCCTAGTCCTAACCTATTTCACCAATTAGGCCATATCTTTTAAACCAAAGTTGTTTTTAGTCTGACATTTGAATATGTTATACACAAGAGGTAGATAAACACGTTTGCTAAAGACAAGATGTGAGAAAATAAGTCAAATGGGTCAATAAAGATACTACAATACACTATTGATGTTGAAGAATGACTCTTGAATATGATCCGGTAATTTGATTATATCCCCCACATCAGACTCCAAATTTGACAAATGACATATAAAAATATATCAGAAAATAAAGATATACAATTTTTATTCTTTAATCATCATCAACAAGTTCAATTCAATTGGGTAGGTAAAAATTTAGAGGATTTGGTGTAATAACTTACTAACTCTTGACAACTAACCTACACTTGATTGTTTAACTTCTCCATTATATGTTTGGCGTCTAGCATACTCCAAGTACTATAAATAAGCCATGTATTAAGCTTGTAAGATTTGGGGGTAGAGGATTTCTTTAGGCTAAGTTTTTTAGTAGTAATAAATTTCTAAAAGTAATGTAAATTTTCTTGTAGTAATGTAACTTTTCTAGTAGTAATAAAAATGTATTCTTTAGTTTCTTCTCTATTTTTAATCTTTACTACTTTCATTATGTCTTTCTAAATTTTATTTTTCTAAGGAAAAGATGAACCTCTTGATGGAGGAAGAAGAACAATTATAAAGATAGATAATGTTTAAGTGTATTGTATTATTGTAATAATTTCTTATCTAAACCCAACTTGTTTTGTAGTGATTTTTTATTTATGTATCACTAATGGCACAATAAATACTTAGCCTCATTTAGCTAGATATTTGGTTTTACTATACCAACTACTAATGCAAAATTTTTATTTGTTGTAGACAAAAATGTGCATAAATACTTGATTCCATAAATTGTAAATAATAAGACAATATCATGATTACCTTATTGTATGGGCTATTTCATAACGTTTTTCTATTGGAACCTTCATTATATATGGATTTCAATAGTGACAATTAAAAGAGGTAAAAAAAATAAATAATCATTCATCCATTCAAAATTCAAGAGCAAATCCCTAATCTTAGTATTTTTATTCATTTGAATTTTTTAGTTATAAATATATAATTTTTTATATATATTCTAAATCATATAAAACTCATTTTTTTTTAGAAATATAATCACGAAATTTTTAAATAACTTGTATGTGGATCGACCTCGAACTCACGAAAAATTTATTACTTGACACAACATGTACTTGGGTTTGTTACCTTAAAGTTGTACTACTAATCCACTTCAAAACTTTGATCTACATTTTTATATATTTTCAATAAAAATAACATTTTGGAAACTTTATGTTTTATTACTCTTAAAGAACCTCTATTAAACTCAAATTATATAATAAATTTCCTGATGCGTAGAAATCTCACTAATGTGATCAAGAAAGCCCATAAATCAATATTATTACAAAAGTCAAAAATTAATTTCTAGACATTAACATGTTGAGCTTCCTGCAATTCAATTTCAATTGTCTAAATCAATTTTGGTCATTTAGATTTTTACCCATACCTTGTTCTAAATATATTTGGGTCACTAATATCATAATGAAGTTTCATCTTCAAATTAGGGGTATATATAGGATATGTCTTATCCCACTCATAGTGGAAGATTCTTCATGTAATGAGCTGATGTGTCATTAAAACAAAGGGAAAGAGACATTGTATCAGACTTTACTCAACCAATATATTCTTTGAAGATTCTAATTTGCATCCATATATATGAAATTGATAACAAGCTTCAATTAATCAATATATTGATCATGTGAACATAATTCCCATTCTCAAGACTCCTATGCAATTTTAAAAGTTACTAAGCAATATACCTTATAACTTATGCGATATTCTTTCTCACCACCGAGTCAATCCATCAACTTTAAGCATTATCATTATATAAAGAAAAACATCACATTATCTATAATATCCCATTTTTTAAACGACACAAATTTCTGTTAGAACTAACAGATTTAATTGATGTTATTTAGTTATGATAAAATTATTAAAATAAATTGGCTAATATTTTTAATTAGTGTCTATGCAGGTGACTATGACGAGAACTGGATATGCTAAGACAAGTTCATGCCAATTATGTTGATAGATTTATGTTGTTTATGATAATTATTTAATTGACTAGTATTTTTTTTATAATTAGATTAATTGTGTGTATCGCAATATTTAATTAATGATATTTTAGGATTCTTATGTGAATTTTTTGAGCTTGTTATTAATATAGATTTCATTCTATTATATATATACATAAAGTTGATTAATATATAGACACTATTAAAAGAATGAGTGATGATGGTTGAATAAGATATTAAATTTGCTTGTTTGATGCCATAAACGTACTAATAAAAAAAGAAAATTCTAACATTTCTCTTTCTATTTTCTTTCTCACATGTTTTAATGGTGTATGAGTTATTCTAAATCAACAATTAAGCTTCAATCACCTTAATTGGCCTTAGAAAATTCATTTTCTAAATTAACCATAATATAGAAATTCCACCCTCTAAACTCACGATATCTCAATTTCTCTCTCTCTCACCCTCATGCCCCCTTCCTACTTTTTTCTCTCTCTCTCTTTTTTTTTTCTGTTGGATATACCACGCCCAAGAATGTTACTTTAGCCATAAAAAAAGTAATAATATAGTTAGACCTTGTCTTATCTTCTCTACGTAGCAAGAGAAAAAAAAAGAGAAATCTCAAGGTATGGTTATATTATATCATGATTAAGTATTAATTATTATAATTACACTTCTCTCTTTTTATAAATATATAAACATATGTATATGTGATTATATATGTGTACAATAGGTGATATGTTGTATATTTTTATGTTAAAATGTCCAAAAAAATTTACTTATTTAATTTCCTCATAAAATATTTAATCAAGTCTATTCACTATGAGTTTGATGCTGACAGTTTTGTTAATTGCATTTGAAAATGTAGAATTTTTAGCAAATTTTATGATATATTATATTTATATGTTATAAATGTCTAGAAATTTTTAAATATTACGCTCTCTCTTGATAACAGTAGTACGTTCTCTCTCGGGAACTCACCTCTTAGCATGTTCAATGTGTTGTTTCAATATAATTTAGAATAGACTTGAATTTCTAGTACTGACTTAACACTTAAACTTTAATCACAATCTCGAATAAATGCTGGAGAGGGAATTGACTGTCTTTGATCTCTAAATATGATAACAGTAATTGTTTGGCATTGTTAAAATTAAACTTGAAGAACTGTGCTATCACCAAGCCTTGAAAGAGTTCATACTCATTTTATTTGATACATATTTAGTGGACTTTGACTAATTTGTTCTTTTGCTCGCTTTAGTACTTAACAAAACATGTGAAAAAAACTCTAATTGTGAGGTTCCCACTTTCCACTAACCACTTCCTTCTTCCCACTTCCTAGACGTTTTCGTCTCTTCCATTTCTCTAGTTCTTCCTCTGCAACTTCTTTTTCTGCTCTCATCTTTTCTTTTCTTTTTCGTTTTGATTACATAAATATCATTGTTTCTCTCAATAAATCTTCCTCATCATTCTTAGCATCTTCTATCGCTGGAAATGTTGCACCGCTATGCTGCTGCCTTGAAGCCACTTCTGAACTTACTCGCCACCAGGGAGCTACTTCCAAACCCGCCAAGAAGAGAGACACAAATTATTTTGTTTTTCTCATTTTGTGAATAAAAAGAATTTTAGTAAAAATCGGGTTCGTCGATTAGTCAGTTCACTAGATTTTGCAAATTTTCACCGATTCATAGTGTGTCTAGTGCGACTCGTTTTTGGATGAAAATCGCTATGTTCTTAACGGTTCATGGATTAATCGGCCAGACTGGCGGTTCGGTCCGATTTTTCAATAAATTGTATATGGGCAATATTTTTGAACTTAGATTGAATATTGAACAAGATAATTAATTGGGTCACTGGATCATTGGTCTGATAAATTGAACTATTTTAAAAAAATGATATATTTATATATATACATACATATATATTTAGTTTTTGTTGAGAAGAGAAAAAGAGAGAAATATAAAACATTTTAAACAATATTTATATAATCAGAGTTTATTTGTAAGATTACCAAGAAAATATAAATTACATACTAGAAAATAAAAGTAAAAATATAAATATTAATTTAAATTAGGATGCAACAAAACATGTAATATATTTTCAAAATTATTAATTTATAACTAAGATATGATAGCAAAAATTGTTTGGCATTGTGAAAATTGGACTTGAAAAATTTTACTATCACCAAGCCTTAAAAAGGTTCACACTTATTTTATTTGATGCATTAGTACGTAACAAAAATTATGAGAAACCCTAATTATGAAGTTCCCACTCCCACTTAGTTCTTCCCACTTCCCAATCGTTTTTACTCCTCTATTTTTCTCTTTCTTCCTCTGCATCTTCTTCTTTTGCTCTCATTTTTTTTTTCTTCTGGTTACATAATTGTCATTATTTCTCTTGATAAATCTTCCTCATCATCTTTAGCATCTTTTATCGCTGGAAATACTGCGCCGCTATGCAATCGCCTTAAGCCACTTCTGAATATGCTTGGTGACTTGGAGCCACTTCCAAATCCACCAAGAACAGACGTGCAAATAATTTTTATTTTTCTGATTTTGTGAACAATTTTTTTTAGTAATATTAGGTTCGCCTGGGAGTTCGGTTCATCGGTTTTTGCTGATTTTCACTAGTTCACAGCGCATCTAGTGCGTCTCGTTTTTGGATGAAGATCGGATTGGCATTCTCAATGGTTTACTGACCGGATCGAACGGTCAGGATTAGATTTTCAAAACATTGTATGTGAATAGTGTATGTCATATGAAGTCAGAAAGTCTTACTAGGCCAGCCATAAAGTACTTTGCATATATTTAATTTAAATATCGAGTTAGATATACTTTACAAGATTGTCATAAACAAACTTTTCTTTTTTAATTTTTTGCATTAACACTTGTCGAGAATAAATGGCATTTATTACTATGTAATAACTGTATTGCATTTTTTTTATTATCTTCTCATGAAATAAATAATTAAGTTATGGAAAAGGTAATTATCCATCCCTCGTACTTCATTATTATGATTCTGATGAAGGAAGAAAGATTTTCAATCATGGAAGATTGATCACACCTCTTTAACTAAGTGAAGAAATTAAATCCCTCTATTCATTCTTCTTCATGTATTTCATTCTCCCATGATATAAAAAATACGCCACAAATTTCAATTAGTTATTTAAGTTAACCCTGCTTCCTATGATTATCGTCAAAACATTTACTGCTATTTTTCATCTTTCTTTTTTTACACGCAATAAGAAATAATTTAAAACAATTAGAAAAATGTTAAAAAAAATTATTAACATCGCATTTTTTTTAAAAGAAACAAGATTCAAACTTATGAAGCTTATGCACTGAATTTGTTCCACTCCACACGTTTTTTGTGCTGTTTCCTATGTATACTTCTGAAAAACGTGCAAACTCAAAATCTCCCCTCTTAACTTATTGAATTAGTTAATATTTTTTAAACACTTAAAATTAATACTTACATAAGGAATTAAAGATGAATACTACTTCTAAAAGAAAGAAAGATCAAGACCATTGACAACATTGTCATACTGTACAATTTCAATAAATGAGTGCTCGATAAGTTAATAATCTCGCTTAAATAATAATAAGAACGTTTGATCTCGATTCGAGATAATGTACTAAATTAATAATCTCGCTAAATACATTATAAGATAATAGTTTTTTCAATAAATTAATAATTGGCAAAGAAAACATATATAATTCATAATATATTTTTCTCAATAACTTTTATTTTCTCAATTCAACTTTTGTACAAAATATACTTCACCAAAAATCTAAATATTACCTTTTATTTTACTCCTTCAAATCAAATAATTTTCAGAAAGTTGTAGCTCTTCTTCTTAATTTTCCATAACATCAAGAATCACATCATTAGGATATCTGCAACAAAAGTTATGGTCAAATTGAAGCCTGCACAAAAAAGACGGGATGCAATATATGTTGGGAAACTATTTTTGTTTCCTTTTTTTTGTGAATCTTATTGCTTTTTTTTTTTTGTGGTGAATCTTTCCAATTAGTGGCATGAAAACACATCAAGAAATACAACAATTATAAAAAATAATATATGTGAAATAATTATGCGAAATTGCCACATTAAACTTTAGTATTATGGGATAAAGCTTGGGTATGAATAAAAAAAGTGTCCAGGTTTTAAAAGAGTGTTCTTTAGTATGTGAGGTATCCTATATTAAAAAAGTAAAATAAATTTATTTTGCATATATAAAATTTTACTTTAGAAGAGAGTAAAGTTATAGCTCTTCTTATGGCGCACTTTAGCGAACTTTCAAGAAGCTTAGAAGTCTTAAGTTTTTCAGAAATGATTTGAGGTGAGGTAAAGTGGCTCAGCACTGGCTCAGTGAGATAGCACTAGATCAACATGGCTTGATGACATGGTGAGTGGAGTAACTTGATGTGGTAGTAACATGGTGGATTCGTCCAAGTGGCGCCCACGTGGTGCGACATAGTATGGTTAAGTGTCCTAGTAGATGTGACCGTATATGTAGGTGCCAAAAGGCACGAACGAAGGGCTGCAATTGGACCTAGTCATCGACGGGACTCCTGTAATTAGACACGTCCTTTTAGGTGTGAAATATGCACGAGAAGAGCCATGAACCTTTGGGAATGGATACAATCTAAACCCACTAGACCGTCACCAAATCTCAAGAGATGTGATCCAACTGTCTAAATTGATCAGGATCAAATAACATAGTCACTTGTGATTGAACACCAAAAACTCTATAAATAGGACCTCCTCATTCCATTCAAATCACTCCAATCAATTAAAATCAATTGATTCTCTCTTCTCTCTTTTTAAAGCATCTTCTAAAATAATCTTTATTATTTTAGAATTTGATTATTCTTCTAAGAAGAATACAATCAAGTAGTTGGTTTACTTGATAAGATTAGTATATTGGTGTATTAATCTTATGAACAAGTATTGTATTTTGGAGCACAGACATTCACAATAATGCACACTAATGTATGGTGCGAAATTTGTCTTAAGAAGATTTGCTCTCTTCATACTTCACTTTAATTCGTATTCCGGATATATTTTCAAATCTACTATCCACATAATCTAATATAAACATCTCAAATTTCACAAGTTTCATTAGAATATTATTTTTTCAATACATAATTATTATCTTTCTTATTTATAATTCATATATGAATCTTAGTGAAAGAAAAGATACATTTGTAAAAGTAACTAAACTATAAAATTTTTTGTAAATTAATAAAAGGATACACTCACCAATCTCCCACATGAAAATAAAAAAAACCAACTAACCACGAAGACACGCTTTAAAAGAGCCTCCTTTTAGAAAGTTAGAAGGAAAAGGGTTGTTTGCTATAAAAGGTTTACTAAGGGAGGAATGCCTTCAATCAAATAATTTATCAATAAATTATTTATTTATTGATAAATAAATAATCTTTTTAAAATAATATTTTTTTTTAATCCCAACATTAGAGATTTACTGTAACTTAGTATTCAAATTTGAAACACAGACCAAAACCAACCATCCATCACAGACGACTGAATTTCAACAGATGCACTCGTTCAGAGGTCATTTTGTAAATTCTTGTAAGCCGACTCCCAGACTCCAAGTTCATGCTAATCAGCTGGCAGCATTTTTGCAGCCAACATTTTACATATAGAATGTTCAAAAGCATAGTGATGAACCTAATAATATTTTTTTAAAGAATGCAATGCTATGCATATTTTTATTTTTCCAAAATAAATTCATTAATTCCTAAAATGCTGTAAAACCCACCCCGCATCAACATTATTACATCATACAATTATTACAACATCAGTTTGCACTATCTATTATTTTACTATAAATATATATCATTTCTCTTTATATTAAAAGTTACAACATTATTCATTAAAAAAGTTGAAATGATACTACTAACCAAATAAAATATTATTAGACAAGATATCTACTAAAAAGTGTCTTCTCCAAACAAAATCAAACATTCATCACTTTCATCCATTTTTATTACCAAATACATCTCCCCATATCACCTTCCCCAAACAATTTCCCTCAGATCACAGAAAATAAATTTATACATTGCCCAATAGTTTGATAAGCCCAATTTAATGACTCCACGAGTAAAAGGATTTTATCAGTGCAAACATCCTATTAAATGGGAGCCAAACACTTTTATGAACACTTATAATTACCCTAGATCCATAAAATGGAAGCAGGACCCTTTTATGAACACTTATAATTACCCAGGTTGGATACGAACAAATCATTTAAGTCCCTTTTACTCTTGAACTTATTAAACCTAGACTGATAGGCCCAATCTAATGAGTCTTTTATTCTTTGCAAATATCCTATCACATGGGAGTGGGAACCTGTCATGAACACTTATTATTACCCTAGATGGGATACAAACAAATTATTAAGTCTACTATTGTAATTCTTTAATGATTAAATCAGAATCAAAGAAAAAAGAGAACTAAAAAACATAAAGACAAATTAAATTAAATGTATCTTAAAATAACGAGGAAATAATGTACTTATAATTATTGATAGGTGTTTATAAGCCGAGGAGACACCTCGGCCTACCTAGGAGCCTCCCCGGCTTGGCGTGGCCTAGGCCGTGCCATGGCCCCATGGCCAGCTAGTGTGCCTATCATTGACGGGGTTGAAGAGGCTCCTTTTTACATGCCAGCCGTTGTTCTGCTTATTGACAACTTTGAGTCGCCTAGCGTACCTTACACAAGATGATAAAAATGTTGGGTTTGCGCGATTTCGGGAAATGTATACGCAGCGAAATTTAAAAATTTTCAAAAACATAAATATACATTACATCACATGTAATTAAAATGAATTTCGGAACTCTTTCGCAATTACTCAATTGTGCGTTTTCTAATAGTTAAAATAAGAAAGTTTCAGAAACTCTTACATTGATTTGCACTCCGGCTGAAGTAGGGATTGAAACGATTCAAATCGTTATCTCTACTTGAAAGTATCTCCATATTCTTTGATTCAAAACCCATTTGATTGAAGTCTGATTCGCTTCTAGAATTCTAAATGTTATCCTTCTAACGGTATCCACACATTGGATGCCCACTCGCAACCAAATCCTATGCTAGTAGTTTTCGATTCGATAATTCTATCCCAAAATGATTTTGTTTGGAACAAGAACACACTAACAATTAGTTTTTTAGGTATTTAATTTAATTTTTAATTCAATAATTAAATCAATAATTAAATTAGATAAAAGGTTGGTGAACTTTTGGAGATTAAAAGGAAAGGAGGCACGAATTTTTGGGGATGAAAGAAAACTATTTTTCTTCACAAAAATCTGCAATTAAAATCCCCATAAAAATATCCAAGAAGATTGTCAATCAAGACTATCACAAGTTCTTTCTATATTGGACTCTTCTTCATTTCTTATCTCCAACTCTTTTGGTAAGTTTCCTTATCCCATAAGGACTTTCTTTTTTCCTTATTACCTCTTAGAAATTGAATTTCCAATTCAACTTCCTCTAGGAATTGGATTCCCAATCCAATTTCCTAATAGGCTTCCTACAAGCCCATACCTAATGGGTCTAGGCCTAGGTAATCAATTAGGCTATACTTTAATTGATCCAATCAAGTAAATTTATTTATTTAATTAATTAGGTCCATCTTAATTAATTGATCTAATCAATTAATTAAATATTCCAATTGGGCTCCCTAATCCAATTAGGTCCAATCAATTAATCCAATTAATTAATTGAGTTAATTCCATACTTGAATTAATTTAACCCCCATTAATTAATCACATTAATTAATTTAATCCAATACTTGGATTAATTTGTAGGCTAGAAATGAACTTGTCCAAATTTTGTGTGTGACCCCTTAGGTTCACTTTAAACTAGCCGTGGGCTCACAACTCTTGTGACTTAGTTGAACAATTAATTATTCTGATTAATTAATTCAATTAATTAATTCTCTTGAAATTAACTCATTAATTCCAAGAACCCACAAGACATGGGAAACATCTAGCAATGCATCATGACTCCTAGTCTAAGGTGAATGTGCGAACCTATTTCAATTATGAATACCATGCAAGTACGGTCCTTTCGTCATCTAATCTCCTGATTGAGCCTAGGGCATGGATATTGAGTCGAAACCCTATTAACTCAATAACTATATTTCCATTCCTAGTATCTTGACTCGATGATGAATAATTAGAAAACCCCACGTTTAATTTTCATCCAACCTTGGTCAAGGATTTTAGAGTCAAGTACAGTGGAACACATAGAAGATTCACCTATTCATCTAGATAGGTGACGGATTCTTTGTTGGTCACTCATTAATCTCCATACATGAAGATGTTACACTTAATATAAACTCCTTATGATTTTCATGCAATCGGAAAATATATCAAAGTACAACTGTTATGCACAAGGTTATTATGGTGCCTCAAGTTCAAGGACTAATTCTTGCACTATCGTAACGAGAAAATTCCCACTCGACAATAGAATATTTTCAATTGAAAATTTTCAGGTGGGGTTGTTCAGTGTACTTGTTTCCAACAAGCACCCGCATATATGCACTAGTGTCTCCACACCAATACCTATGGAATGAGGCATTCTCCTTTCGAACCTACATAGTATGCGCAAGTCTCAATGAGATCAATGATGTCCTATCTCATTGATCTTTAACTTGAAACGTTTTAAGATCACAGCCTTAGAGGCATATTTCACGATCACCATCATATGCGCAACCATGCCCCGTAGCTATGTGTGATCTAAGGACTTTATCTAATTCTTATGATGAATTTAAGATAAAGATTGTCATTTAAATAATATTAATATAAATAAGAATGATTCGCAAGAGTATAAGAACGGCCAAAATAATTAGCACGTCGGGCACTACTCTAACAATCTCCCACTTGCTCTAGAGATAATTGCCCTCGTATTAAAGCCCATCTTCTGAAGATGTCCTTCAAATACTTATCTAAAGGGTTAAAATAGTGGGTCTGCTATATTTTCTACCGAGACAAATCTTTCCATGCTGATTTTACTTCTACCAATGATTTTCATAATTAGGTATCGCTAATCTATTTCTGCTTGGATCCTTTGATGAGACCTTAGCTTCTTTGCTTGTGCAATAGCCCCCATTGTTATCGTAGTACTCCAGTACTCAATCAATAATAGTTGGAACTATATCTAACATTTAGATTAAGTTCTTTATCCAAACAATCTATTTTTGCAGCATCGTATGCCAAGATGTATTCAATCACGGTGGTGGAATCCACAGTTGTTACAAGTTTGGAACTCTTTCCAACTAACCGTCCCACAATTTAGGATGAACACAAATTTAGACATAGACTTCAAGTCATCTACTTTAGACTAAAAACTAGATGAAGCATCTAAGTTTCAGTTCTCCATAACTGAACTCCAAAAAGAAATCCTTAGTGCTTCATAAGTACTAAAGATCGTCTTTATGGCTTCTAATGCTTTTCGCATCAAATTGATTGATATTTTGCTCGTAACACTCAATGCATTTCTAATATCAAATCATGTACATAGATTTGTGTATTTTATGCTTTCTTTCAAGGATGAATAAAATATGTGAGTCATTATTTCTCTTTCATTCAAAAGTCTTTAGGGACGAGGACTTCAAAAGAACAATCCCATGACTCATAAACAAGAATCTCTCCTAGGATTCTTCCATGCTAAACCTTTTTAGCATCTAATCTATGTACTTGAATTTAGGATAGTCCAAGCATCCTTTCAGATCTATTTCCATAAATCTTAATCCCCAATCCCTAGGATGCTTATCCCAAATCTCTCTTGGAGAACTTTGTAGATGACAAGTCTCAGTTGACTGCAATATTTCTACATCATCTCTATGAGTAAAATGTTATCAACGTAAAACACAACAATCATCACCATACTCCCACTAACCCTCTTGTACACATATGGCTTATTCGCATTCCTAAGAAAATCAAATCATTTGATTGCTTTAGAGTATCGAATGTTCCACATTCGGAAAATTTATTTTGAGTTCTTAACAGATCTTTAAATCTCACAAACTTTTTGCTTGCGTTTGTTTGATATGAAGACCTCAAATTGCTTAACTTATATCCCTTTCTCAATACCCCTATTGAGAAAGACGGTCTTTATATCCCTTTACCATATCTAGTAGTCGTAATACATAGATATAACTAGCATACTCTAAATGGACTTTAGTATCACGTCTGGTAAAAGGTATTCTCAATAGTCAACACCTTGACTATGACGTAATACTTTGCTACCAATCGTGCCTTATAGGTCACCACTCCCCATGTTCTTCAATTTATATTTGCAGACCATTTGTAGCTAATGGGAACCATTCCCACTAATGGGTCCACCAAGGTCAAACCTTGTTGGAGTACATAGAGTCCATTTTGGATTGCATGGCATTTTGCCAATTTTCGAATTGATGTCATACATCATTACTCCTTAGTTAGATCAATATTTAAAAAGAAGATCCTCCTTGCTGCTCTCTAGCAAGAGACTCTTATCATATATGTAGCCCCGAGATCCTTTCAGATCTCATTAGAGGTTGTGTACTAGAAGTTTTAGTAAATTTGTTCATACACTATTGCCACTTGTGAGACAAACTGTGGTTCTTGAACTGTTTCAAGTTCTATGATCTTGCAATTTCTATCTAATAGAAATCCCTTCTTCTCAAGAAGGTGGTGTCTCTGGAAAACAAACTCTTTTGTTCTTAGGAACCATAGAAATTATATTCTTTAGATTCATTTAGATACCCCACAAATTTGCATAAGCTGGATTCACATCCATCATATCTCCCACTTACTGCTTTAAAGAAGTAGGCCTCATTTATACCCTTAGGTACATATACAAGGGGTCTTTTACCACATCATATCACATATGATGTTTTTTGAGTACCAATTTAGATAATATCCTTACTTAATAAGAATATCATTGATTCTAGGGCGAATTTCCAGAATGAATGAGGAAATAAGTGAAACTCAACTTGGATTAACTTAAAGTGAGAATCTTATTCTCCATTAGATAATCAAAAACTTACCACCTTAGTATTCTCTTCATCGATCACATCAATTGATTTAATACTTTGGCCGATTTAATTCTCTACTTCATGTCTAAATTCTTTGAACCCTTCAAAGGATCTTAGAATAATGAAGTAAGAATAGTTCGCTTGTATACTAACACTTAGTGGACTGCTTACATTCCTTTGGATCATATCCAAAGGCATGGTTTGCTCCATTTGTCCCACAAATGGTAATTTGGTCATGTTTTTCTAAAGATAAGATTTACAAGTTGGCACCTCATGCAAGTCCAAAAGGTCAAGCAAATGTACCATCTTTTGAACTATTTCTTTAGAGATATGACTTAATCTAGCTTACCACAAGTATGCACTGTTTTGATTATCTAATTCTTAGATTACTTTGTTGATTATGTAGCATGGAATGTTAGGATTGTATAGTTCATTTGTCAATGTAGTAAAGACAATTAACTAATACTATCCTAATTCCATCCAGAGTTAAGTAGATCATTCCTATAGCCAATAAAGCAACACTTACTTTATTTTCAAGTTTAAGGATCATCCTTTATCTTAGTCTCTATTTTTCTTGTCATCCACTGCAACCCCTTGCAAAGATGGGATCATAGCCGATATCTAATATCCAAGAAAAAATTTATCAACTTTAATGGTTGATATCAACAATGTATAAACTTGAATTAGAACCCCTTCTAATTCAACTAAGTAAGTCAATACTTGTGTTTCCTCTTTCTATGCTCTAAATATCCACAATGGTGACAAACATCTATATTGAGCTGGTAAGTTTGTCTATTTGTCTAGATTATCCTATGTGGAATTACTTGCAATAACCATTATCCTATGCGAAGCAGAAATTTAAGCATTCATTTAATTAATATCCATTTATGATATGGTCTTTAATCATAAATGTCTCCCATTATTTTATTCAAATCCCATCACCCTCTAGATGGAAATTCAAGAAATCTAATTTCTTAGTGGGTTTGAGGTCCAACTAGCATTGCCATACACTCCAATTTTATGAGCCCATACAACAAAACTAAAAGGTAGCTAACAACATTAGCAATTGCATCCCCATGCAACCCTCAAAGCTATTTTGCTTCACCTCTTTCCATACACCCTAATTTTATGAGCCCATACGGTACTAAGCATAAAGCATTACCCATCAAACATCTATGTAGATGGAGCATCTAATCGTCCCACGACTCATGGCCAACGATAAAGACGAGTCCACCCTATAGGCATCCTAATGCTTAGTAGTGGTTACAACTTGCCTACACTTAGCACATCCCACGACTCATGGCCAACGGACTAAATGTGGTAGCATATCGGCATGCCACTACTTTTGATGGAAGGCATAGACGATTGGGTTCCACCCAATATTGCCCATTTATGCTTGATATCGAACTAATAAAGATTCTCAACTTGAAATATTTTCAAGTGAGGGTCATACTAGATTTATTATACAATGTCTCATCGTTTTTTTTTTGTTTATTTAATGTTCACTATCCTAACGGTAACAAGCATACATCATAAGGAAGTATTAAATAAACACAACATGTATCACATACATCCTAAACTAAATAAATGATCATGAGCCTTTAATCCTATGCGATCCACTTGAGCCAAAGTGGAATTAGGTCAATCTAAGGTGATAATTAAAATGCAAATAGACCTATCTATTACATAAATATATCCCATACATTCATGGCCCTTGTATCCTCATTTTTCCTCCGTCTTCATTCAATCTTCTTGTAATGTCCGCCAAATTACAAAAAGATTAACCTCACCACTTAATTCTACTCTCATTACATTTGCTAAAACTATAAGAAATCTTGAAATAATTCCAAGGGGAGATACATAGGAGGGAGATAGAAGTACATCAAGAATAAAACAGAGAAATGTGAGACTCGCAGGCCTCATTTTAATTAAAACTCAAAAATAACCAATTATGCATAAAATTAAACCAATCATATTGACCTAGGCTCCATGATCATGCAACTAGCTCGCACGTCGGGTGCCAGCGGGCAACCCAACGCCCGATGTCGAGTGGCCGACAGCCCACCCGACGTAACCAATTATGCATAAAATTAAACCAATCACATTGGCCTAGGCTCCATGATCATCCAACTAGCTCGCACGTCGGGTGCCAGCGGGCAACCCGACGCCCGATGTCGAGGCGCCTGCACGCCGGGTGCCAGCAGGCGACTCGACGCCCGACTTCGGGTGGCCTGTAGCCCACCCGACGTGTGACGTCGGGTAAGAGCGGGCGACCCGGCGCTTGATGTCGGTGGCTGGGCGGCCTCACGTCGGGTGATAGCGGGCCACCCGATGTCCTATGTCGGGTGGCCGGTAACCTACCCATCGTCACACATTGGGTGGCTGGGCGCCCGCACATCGGGTGCCAGCGCTCGTGCGCCGGGTAGTCGGCACCCCAAATGTTTTTTTAATGTCCAAGAATTCAATATTTTCACAAAATCTTGATTTCATAGTTTCTTGATCTCATCAAGAAATTTTGAAAACTTGATAAAAACTAATTTTCTTGATCAAGAAATCAACTTATTTGATTTTTTATTTTTTTATTTATTTTTTTGCCACATTTCAAGAAATTCAAGATTTCACAAATCTTGAAAATTTTCAAGATACCACTATTGGGTTCGCGCAATCCCGAAAAATGTATATGCAGCGGAATTTAAAAATTTTCAAAAATTTAAATATACATTACATCACAGTAATTAAAACGAATCCCGAAACCCTTTTGCGATTACTCAGTTGTGCGTTTTCTGATAGTTAAAGTAAGAAAGTTTCAGAAACTCTTACATTGATTTGCACTCCGGCTGAAGTAGGGATTAAAACGATTCAAATCGTTATCCCTGTTTGAAAGTATCTCCATGTTCTTCAATTCAAAAACCATTTGATTGAAATCTGATTCGCTTTTAGGATCTCAAATGTTATCCCTCTAACGGTATCCACACCTTGGATGCCCACTCGCAATCGAATCCTATGCTAGTAGTTTTCAATTCGATAATTCTATCCCAAAATGATTTTGTTTGGAACAAGAACATACTAAGAATTAGTGTTTTAGGTGTTTAATTTAATTTTTAATTCAATAATTAAATCAATAATTAAACTAAATAAAATGTTGGTGAACTTTTGGAGATTGAAAGGAAAGGAGGGGCGAATTTTTTGGGATAAAAGAAAACTATTTTTCTTTACAAAAATCTGCAATTAGAATCCTCATAAAAATATCCAAGAAAATTGTCAATCAAGACTATCACAAGTTCTTTCTATATAGGACTCTTCTTCCTTTCTTATTTTCAACTCTTTTGGTAAGTTTCCTTATCCTATAAGGACTTTCCTTTTTTTCTTATTATTTATTAGAAATTGAATTCAAATTCAACTTCCTTTAGGAATTAGATTCCCAATCCAATTTTCTAATGAGTTTCCTATATGCCCACACCTAATGGGCATAGGCCTAAGTAATCAATTAGGCTCTACTTTAATTGATCCAATCAATTAAATTTATTTATTTAATTAATTAGGTTCATCTTAATTAATTGATCCAATCAATTAATTAAATGTTCCAATTGGGCTCTCTAATCCAATTAGGTCCAATCAATTAATCCAATTAATTAATTGAATTAATTCCATACTTAAATTAATTTAACCTCCATTAATTAATCACATTAATTAATTTAATCTAATACATGGATTATTTTCTAGGTTAGAAATGGACTTGTTCAAGTTTTGTGTGTGACCCCTTAGGTTCACTTTAAACTAGCCGTGCGCTCACAACTCTTGTGACTTAGTTGAACAATTAATTGTTCTAATTAATTAATCCAATTAATTAATTATCTTGAAATTAACTCATTAATTCCAAGAACCCACAAGACATGGGAAGCATCTAGCAATGCATCATGACTCCTAGTCTAAGATGAATGTGTGAACCTATTTCAATTACGAATACCATGCAAGTACGGTCCTTCCGTCATCTAATCTTCTGATTGACCCTAGGGTATGGATATTGAGTCGAAACCCTATTAACTCAATAACTATGTTTCTATTCCTAGTAGCTTGACTCGATGATGAATAATTAAAAAACCCCACGTCAAATTTTCATTCAACCTTAGTTAAGGATTTTAGAGTCAAGTACAGTAGAACATATAGGAGATTTACCTATTTATCGAGATAGGTGACGGATCCTTTGTTGACCACTCATTAATTCCATATATGAAGATGTTACACCCAATATAAATCCCTTGTGATTGTCATGCAATCGGAAAATATATCAAAGTACAATATGTCATGCACAAGGTTACCATAGTGCCTTAAGTCCAAAAACTAATTCTTGCACTATCGTAACAAGAAAATTCTCATTCGACAATAGAATATTTTCAATTGAAAATTTTCACGTGGGGTTGTTCAGTGTACTTGTTCCCAACAAGCACCCGTAGACATGCACTAGTATCTCCACACCAATACTTATAGAACGAGGCATCCTTCTTTCGAGCCTGCATTGTATGCGCAAGTCTCAACGAGATCAATGATGTCCCATTTCATTGATCTTTAACTTGAAACGTTTTAAAATCACAGCTTAGAGGTATATTCCACGATCACCATTATATGCGCAACTATACCCTATAGCTATGTGTGATGTAAGGACTTTATCTAATTTTTATGATGAATTTAAGATAAAGATTGCCATTTAAATGATATTAATATAAATAAAAATAATTCGTAAGAGTATAAGAACAGACAGAACAATTGGCACGTCAGGTACTACTCTGATAAAAAATACAAAATTAAAGGAATAATTTTTAATCAGTTAATATCCACATTCCTCCATCCATCCACTTTTATATTTCCACAATTATGGGCTAAGCCCGACAAGTCGAGTAATGTATTCCCAGCTAATTCTCCTTTCACGAAACCTATGTAGAAGTGGGGTTGTATGATGCACCTTAGTTTTCGAAATATGTTATGCTTTCAATTCTCTTTTGAATCAAATACTAGGAACAAGTTGACCCTGCTTAATCCAAAGAATACCACATCAAGAAGCGAGAACAACAAAATAAGAAGCCAAAAACTTTGGCATTGTTTAATGCTGTTATGGATTTTTTTTTTTCTTATCCGAAAATAGAAAATGTGTTTGGTATTAAAATTTTGAAAAAATATATTTTTGTTTTAAAAAATACTTATCAATTATTATTTTAATTAAATAATTATATATCATACTATTAAGGTGACTATTTGAGTTGTTACAACTGAAAAAAAATATTTCTATATATATATATATATTTATATGTATGGATATAAATAGGACATAAATATAAATATATTTATGGATTAATGTTTCCTAATTTAGGAATTTTCATGAGCTTCTAAAGCGGCCACTTGCTTGTTGGATAGTGGTGTTTGCAATGAGGATTATTTGTTTGTGTGGCAATAATTGTCATTATATCAAAAAATTAAAATATTGGTCTACAATTTATAATCGAAACGTGGCATTTAGATTACTATAAAAGTTTAAATATTTAAATTATACTATTATTATCAACTATAATTTTTTTAACACGGTCATAGATACTTGATTCTGCGGGAATAATGGAAGCGGATTCTATTTCAAGAATAACTTTCTTGTTTAACTAAGTTAAAGTATGAATAGTACATCCAATGGTATGCATTCTATTATATATTTACACACACTTCCACATGTGTAAAATATAAAGTGATGTGAACACTCGATACACATTATCAGATGTAGTATCTCTTACACATGATTGCTATGGCTGTTTTTCCATTGGCAAAGGAACCATCTGTCTTGATAATTTTTTGTTTGCTCACAAATGAAAAATAAATTAAATTATTTAAACCTGCTTGCCCAATAATTTTTCATTTCAATTTAATTCGTGTAGTACTTTATTCTCCTATATTTCCTATTTGAGTTGTATGGTTTGTTTTCTCAATTAAATAAGAAAATAACTACGGTTCACAAATAATGGTATCATATTAAAAAATAATAATACTAATAAAACTAAGCAAAACATCTAGATGAACACCGATAAAAAGAATACATAATCACTACATCAAGAGATGAGAGTGATATATCCAATAAGGAAAAGCAATTCTATTTGTCAGTTATAATTTAAAAAAAAAAGTGCAGAAAAGATTGTAAGCAAATATTTCTTCCATTATTCGTCTAAAATTTTACAAACCATTTAAATCAAATTTTCAAGAAACATGCATAATAAGTATTTTGTTTTCCAACATATACCTGCGTAAATTCTAAAAATTGTCTCAAAATATTAACTACGTGAAAATCTAATAAAATATAAGAGACAAATTTAGCATTTAATTAAAATTCATGATGTTCTCAACTGACATTATGCTTACTCTACTTACATATGCATAATAGATATTAATACAATAATCTTAAACAGAATCGGACACATATAGGTCTAACAATATTTTGCTATCCTCAACTATTAAATTCCACTAAACAGAATTGGACCTATATAAATTATATATTTTGCTATCCTCAGTTATTATCTATGACTATTTATGTAGAGAGATTGAGATAAAATCTGATCAGTTATGAAACTAATATAAAATTTAGACCACTAGTAATCCTTTTAGTGGAACTTAAATTCAACACGTAGTAATTATATCCATTGGGGTGTATACTATTGTTATTGGAGTTAGGTCTTAATTGAGTGTATCGTCCATATACTTCTAATCTAATGATAATATTCAACTGAACCTTAGAACCAAACTCGCTCTCACTATTTACGGATGGATGAGGTATGGCCAATGCATCGAGGATCCATTCAGAGTTTGTCTGCTTTTCCCTTACTACAAAAAAAATTGTATTTTAGCAAACAAACTTTTCGTCGCTAAAATATATTAGCGTTAGAAAAAATATTAGTAACGAAAATGTAGACATACGTCGCAAACTTTAGCAATGAAATATTCCATCGCTAAAATTGAAAATTTCGTCGTTAAAGAATAACTTAGCAACGCAAAGTATAAGTTATTTCATTACTAAAATATTTAAAAATTTAAATATTAAATAGATAATTTTAACTTTAGTGACGAAAACTGATCTTGTTGCCGCTAATAAAAGTAATTCAATGACATCTGCTTGAACAATAGTCGTCACTAGATGAAAAAATAATAATTTGTGTTTTTCAGAATTAGCAACGAAATGGTTTATTGTTCGTCGCTAATTGAATAAATTTTTTAAAAAATAGAAACAATCTTAGCGACGAATTGTATTGTTCATCGCTAATTTAATAATATATTTAAAATATAAAAAAATCTTAGCAACGAATTGTGAAAATTGATCGCTAATATTAATTTTTTTAAAATATTTTTTTTATTTCGATCATTTTACCCTATTTTAAACAACAAATTCATGTTATACTCTATTTTAAATAACAAATCAACAACTTGTTTGTCACAACCATTCACAAATATTCAACAACCAGTCACAACACATTTATCATTCCAACTATTTAAATATTATTAACTAAAAGACATTTAATTAAAAAACTCATCATATATTAAACAAACCATCATATACCTAAATCATACAAATGAATCATTAAACAAACTATCATAAAAGTCAACATTGAAAGTAAAATATCATCATATATAAATTAGTCAAAAGTCTAATATATTTAAATATTTGGTTGAACTTGACGACTATCAACATGAGAATGTTTAGGTGCTGTTTCAGTCATGACTACAGAATAATAAATAAAAAATATAATAGAAAGAAATCAACACTATATATTAAATATAGTCGTATATACCAAAACAATAACAATGACTAATATGAACAACATTGACATAATAATTAATCCATAAAAAAGGTATGAATAATTGTACAAAATTGAAACAGTTACACTGAACTAAGACTGAGGTGGTGGAGGCCGCAGTGGAGTTGAGGAGGATGGCTGCTGCTGGATCAGCGATTATACTACTTGCGATGCACCAAAAGACACCCTATCAAGAATCTGCATAATCATGGCTTGTTGTGACTCCATGACTTGTAGTATATCTTTATAAACTAATAGCTTGATCTTGGTGTTTGCTAGCTCGGTCCTCGTGTCTGCTAGCTCGATCTTCATGTCTACTAGCTTGCTCCTAGTGCCTTCTAGCTCTTCCTATATCATATGAAGCTGCTCTAAGTGCTGCTTTGGTTGACCTGGATGATGTAGCATTAGAAGTAGTCGACTTGAGAGGCTTGGGCCTATTTTTAAGTCCACACATGTACCTCGAACGTGTACCGAGGACCTGGTCACATATTCTGTCTGCAATTTGTATGCCGTCTAAGGTGAGCGTCATTCCTGGTATCTATGTGAGCCTATGACTCTTGGTACTTCTCTTGAAATAGAACAATCTCATCCTAAAATTAATAAACATGTCAACATATTTAGTTTTAAATAAATTGAAAAGAAATATTTGAATGAATTAATTACTTACATATGCGCTATGAGCTTTATCTCCTACCCAACCCTTCGTAGTGCTGTAGTGAGTTTTATTAAAAATGGTAATCTAATATTTTCTACTAGTTCCATCGATTTGAAAATAATATATGCCATATGTTACTTATTGAATAAAGTAATTATTTAAATAAAACTTAAAATTTTATATATTTACACCATCGTAACTGTACTGCACAAAACTTTGAACCTCTACGATGATTATAAGATAACTTTGCTCAATTTGCGGAGTTCGTCGCTGACAGTTTCTGCAAAAAAAAAAAAAAACGTTAAAGCTATAAACATCATAAGATTAAATTAATAAATATAAAATTTCATTAAATTAATTAGCTAAAACTTAGAATTAAATTTACCTTAAACTCCTCTGACTTGAATAATGTACACATATACTCCTAATTCGCTTGAGTCTCACATAAATCCTGAGGCATATGTTTCAGTCACTCCTCCCAAGGTAGGTCTATGAGACTTTCTAGTGTTTGTGCATCTTCTAGTAGTTGTCCCTGTATCGAATGCTCATCAGTATATTGGTCTATTTCTTCACTGACTCTAGTCTTGTGTCAAAATTTACAATAAACATAACTTACAAAAAAATGTGTGTTAACATTTAATATATAAAAGAGAAAGTAAACTGACAAATAAGATAGTTAATTATACTACCTGATAACCGATCAAATATGCTACTCTAATGTGCTTTCATTTAGCCACTTGTAACGATACAACTTTTTCACCGCTACACCGAGTTCTGTCATAAAGGAGGGTCCATGCTGCCCTGTAGGATGGCCATCAGATTTGTAAAATATGATCAGTATCCTCCATATCTCCTCTATATAATGTCCGAGTTTGTCACAATGTGTGACTCTCGTATCTCGATGCTTCTTCTGTGGATAAGCTGCAATAGTAAAAATATGTGTTAAATTACTATTCAATATGATTATTAAATAATGATAATAAAAAAAATAAAAAAACAAAACAAACCACCAGATGTACCCTCCTCCATGGGAATGTCTGTAATAGCTCGATCAAATGGGTTGCTCTTTAATCCTTTTAGGAGGCATACCTATAAAACACAAACATATGGTTAGATAGATAAAAAAATAAAATTATTTATAAACTTTACTAACAAATTAAGAATAAAATTAATCTATTTAACAATCTTACTATAAGTAGAACTCGGAGGAGTGGCTATAGTAGAGGGTGTCTAGAGGCGCAACAACTGCTAAAGAATCACTGAAAAATAATAATAATTAGTAAACACAATAAAAAAATATAGATATCAGGCATTTTATGTAATACCCAAGCCTCACACTACTCACTTGACCAATATGATTCATGAACTACATGCTACTTATATGCTAATTTGCATTAACATCTACACCGCATCTTTTATAGTATTTTTAATCATTATATCTCCAATGCTATCACCAACAACCTAATTAAGTAATTCTATATTTAGATAAGATAAAGAATAGATTGATCAATATAGTGGATATTCATAGGTTTTATGTTATAATTTTAGAAGTGTTAAAGGTATCACTAGTAAGCTTATATGATTTGATTCGAATTGATCAAGGTGTTTTAAAGGTATACATCCATAAATTAACATACTTTGGATATCGAACATGATATAATGTGATTTAAGTGTCACAATACAAGGTTCATATATGCATGTGATTTTAGAAAATGAAAACTAGACAATCATTTAAAAATCGAATGTCGATCGGTTTGGAGATCGAATGAACGGTTAAGAAATTAGGGCATAATATATTATCCGATCATATGGAGATTAAAGTAGGTTGTAAATAGATAAATAAGTAATGAGAAACACTAGATTAGGGTTGTATAAGCTCATGAATGGTATATTCAATATGAAATGCAAGTCATCTTGCTATCAACATGTTTCAAGAATCACAAAACTCTTAAAGTACATAATATACTTGTCATCCAATCAATTTAAATATCATCAATACAATAGATATAAATGCTTCAAGATGTACTATGTTCATGTATTGTAGTTGCAAATGGGTCTTTACTTACCTTTCACTTGGTTGGTGGCTTAGTCTAGATTTGTTTATTGTTTTCCCTCCAATCTTAGATGTAAAATAGCCTGTAATGTTACCCAACATCAAACAAAATATAATATATATATATATATATATATATATATCATTTACTTTAGAAAAATCAAATAAATAATTTACCTTTATTAACCAAAATAGTTGAAGTATACCAGATTAATATCTAATTAAGCTACTAATCTTAATTATATGCATAATATTTATAACAATCATAACATGTATACATTTATACACATGTTCATTTAATCATCATAATCTTAATTCATACGTAATATTTATAACTATCACGACACACGTATATATACATAATGTAGTGAACTTGAAGAGAAATATTATCTATTAATTAATATTACCTTGACTAGGATTCCAACATATATAATAATATTGGTAACGTGTTGTAAAACAAATGTAATATTACTAATTGTGAAGTGAAAAATATAAAGCATAAGAAATGAAAAATAAAGAGAATAAAGAAAATATTTTATTTCTCTTGTATTTGTCTATTTATAGACATACAAGATAAATAAATATATCATATAATAATATGATAAATTAAAAAATAAATTGAACATCCATATTTAATTTGATATTTACCTGTTATTGATTAGAAATTTTCTTAGTTGATTAAACATGTATTCATAACACTATAACACTTCAGTAATATTTTCTATTCTTGTGTGCACAGTTGAAGTTTAATAATTGTGGCTATTATAATCATTTTACCTAGTATTTCTTCGATTTCCAAAACCTAAAGTTTAGTTACTTCATGAGAAGACAATGTTTTTGGTTTCTTTACTAGCAATTTCTGTCTTCGTGTGAAGGAAATGAAGCTCAATGGAGAAAAACATTTCCTTTTTTTATTATGTCAATATCACTGTCAATAGTGGGAAGTCTGAAAATAAATGCAAAATGAGTTTGTGAGCTTAAATCATTAAAATGTTAATGTTGTGCCCCCAAAAGCGGTTGTGTCTAAATAATAAAGTTTTTTCCTAAATACATAATTAGAAAACTTAATAGATGAAGCTCATTTTTCCTAAATGAATGAATAAATAAATTAATCAATTAATAAAATTATACAGTCCCATATGGACACAATAATATGACTACACAGGCGCACTCATATATATATATATATATATATATATATATATGTGTGTGTGTGTGTGTGTGTGTGTGTGTGTGTGTGTATGTGTGTGTATCTATTATGAGCATATATTTGTTTATAAGCAGAAATAGAATATTAGTTTTTTTTAATGAAAAAAGGGATAAAAAGACCTTTGATGCAAAGAAGAGAAATAAAGTGTCAAAAAATAAAATCAAAATTTGGTGAACTCTAAATTTGTGAGATGGTCTAAAGAACATTTGCTTCATCCTTTTGATTGAAAAATATGATATTTGTCAACAACAGCAACAAATTAATGAACTGAACATCTCTAAATTAAACTTTTCCTTGGAGTACAATCAAATAATGACTAGAACTAAATGGCCATTTTTTTCATCTTCACATGTTTAAAACCTAGGTTTTCATCGACAAATTTCATTCTTTTGTAATGCTGATTGGGTAGATAATATTAAAAGTGTAATTTGTAGGTTTTAGCAAGCTGATTGCACATGACCTAATCCTGTCTAAAATTAGGAGGAGAAAGAAATATACTGTTTTTTGTTTCAACTCTTTCTCGATTATCTAAAGTTGGTATAATGGATTCGACAACGAAATAAAATATAAAATAATCATGATCCTCACTATCACAAGTTAATGGAGAAATATTCCTAGCTGCCATGGATATCATTTTTGACACATTATGAAAGTGGATCACATTTATATATATATTAAGTTCAACTTATTTATTGGTAACTCACAAGTCATGCGTAACCCTACAAAACACAAAACCAGCACTGACTATTTCTTTATAGTTGATGATCAACTTTATTCATCAGAAACACTTTGATCCCCCTCCACAACTTCAACATTTTTGTACTCATACAACCAAGAACAAACAAGATAATAACCAAAGTTCAAAACTCCAAGCACCACCAGCACCCAATAAACATTGTCTAGCCTCCCTTCATTAATATTGTCAGGCAACCACCCCGCCACTCTTCTAACGAAGTCAATAACTGCAGTGCTCAAGTAATAGGCTATAGCAAAGAGCAAAGCAATCATAGCAGTTGCCATGCTCTTAAGCGAAGTGGGAAATTCTTGATAGTACAATGCCACTTGTCCTGGAAAATGAAATGCCTCCCCAATACCAACTATTGCCATTTGGGGAACCAACCACATGACTGACATTGGCACAATGCTTGAACCTGCACCATGGTGGCCTTGGAGGTGGTGGGAACTGGGGATGCCCCGCCTTTTTGACTCGACCAGGGCGGACACCGCCATGCTGGCCACGTTAAACACGTGGCCGATGCCTATTTGCTGCAAAGATGTCGGGTTCCTGCCAGCCACTTTCTTCCACAGGGGCCAAAGACAGTGATCAAATAGGCTGAGGCATATTGCAGTGGAGATCATCGTGAAGACTATCATGGAGCCTGCTGGAACTTGGAAACGGCGTCCCAGGTGGCGGTCCGTGGTTAAAGCTTGGAGAACTGTAAGGCTGGCCTGAATTCCAGCTGGAGTGGATAAGAGAATGCTTGTTGACCATAGGGGGAGGATTTTAATAAGAGTCTTGAGGTCTTCTACTTGTTGGACAGTGCATAGTTTCCATGGTCTCGAGATCGAGCCATTTGGTAGGATGTCTTTTTCAGTCTTAAGTGCTGCACAATTCAGAAACCTGCACACATCAGAAGAAATTCAGGAAAAGAACTTCTGATTATAGTCATGTTTTCCCACCAATATTTTGCTTGGTATTTAGGCCAATAATAATATCTGCAGCTATTAAAATCTGTATTTTACCAAAAGTTCAATGCAAGTTAATAAAATAAGCTACAAACTTGAGAATTTGGGTTGTAAACTGGTCTTCATCAGCTTTATTGACTCTTCTTCTATGCTCTACTCGATTAGGCTTATGTTCATTTTTTTAACCAGTAAAGGGTTGAGCTCAGTTCATTGTATGATGTTATCTTTATGTTTTTTAAGTATAATAAATCAAGGTTAGAATATATTTTTAATTTTTACATTAATTCAAACTGACTCAAATTTGACTTACATTTGGAATAAAAGAGCCAAATTTAAATAATTAAAGCTCAACTTGAGTTACATTATTTACAACCAGCAATAAGCTGGACCTGACTAGGATAAAAAAGATGCCTAACTAGATTTCAGGACAAAGAAACATTTTTGTTTCCTTACCAATATTAAAATGTGAATCTTTCAGCTGCAAATAATTTTCTTTTCTTTGATGTTTGCAGAAACTTGGAAAGATTCTTTTAAGTTGTTTAATCAATACTCTATTTCAAATCAATCTAACGGATGGATTATACAAAAGGGGGATGAGCAACAATCAATTAATTAAGCCAAATTTAAGACGAATCCTATATTCATCTTTTGAAGGGTCAACTTGTTATATTATACTTAGAAAGAGTGCTTTTAGACCTCTCTTTTAGAAGCTCACTATTTGATGTTTAAATAATGAATGGACAGCAATACCGTGATGCAGAGCAGAATAATTATGCACAAGCAAAATATGCAGCAGTATTGTGATAGAAGCATCCAAGAATTGTGATGACTTAAGCCCAAAACTACTGAATTTCAAATAACTAACTCAATTGGAAAAATTGTCCATAAATCATGAATAATATCCAATCAACAATGAATTTTTACCTGTAGCTGTTCGTTGGTGCCTCTGCCATCCTTCCTTTAATCCCATCATCTCCATAGTAATAATCTTCACTTTCAGAAGAGATCACTGCCTTCCTTTTCCTAGCACTCGAGACAACCACACGTACCAGCTCGTGAATGGGCTCCCGTGTGGCTTGTCACGACAATAATACCCACTCCCAACCAAGAATACGGCTAATCCCAGCACGTTACTCGCTATGCCTATGCCAAACCCCCAAGTCCAGCTCAAATTGTCTTCAACATACACAATGCCTGTGGCAGATATTAAACCAGAAACATACAAGGTGAAGAAATACCAATTAAAATAAGTAGACTGGTGCTTGGGTTTACTGAACTGGCTGCCTCCCATTGTTGCGAGGGTGAATCGTGTGCCCCCTAGCCCAATGGAGACCAGAACCAAAGCTGCAAATAATACAGCATATTGAATCCCTGATGGGGTGGCACAAAAACTTGAGCCAGTTTCACAATCAGGGGGCCTCAAGCCATCTATTGTCACAGTAAGCACCAGAAGTATCAGACCCTGTAAGGAAATAACTTTGGTCACATAGTAACAGAAAAACAAAATACAAGGATATATGTTAACAAATTTTTTCTGTGATGATATGTACCAGCAAAGAGAAGAGAGAGGAGATCCAGATGACAGAGAAACAACCCAGAAATGAATCAGCAACAATGGCTCCTATGACGGGGAAAAAGTTGGCGCAGCCACAAACCACATTGTTAATTTGGGCAGCATTGATGCTCTTTACGTTGAATTCCTGGATCAGGTATACTATTAGGTTGCCCTGCCACGCGCCTGCTGCGAGCGTCAGTCCGGCGACAGTTGCTGCTTCCAGTGTACAGACAAGCACCAAATGAGTATTGCAGTATATTATTAGAGCAAGATTGGAAACGAAGGTACAAGTTCCTTGTGTGTGTGTGTGTTTGTGTGGAGAGTAGAGAGCAGAGACCTATGATGAAGGGGGTGGTGGTCCAGCCACCTCGTCTGTGGTCTACGGTGGGTGGCGGCGGTGCTTCTCCATCTCCAGAGACTGAAGTGTTTCCACCAGCATGCAGAGCAGCCATATATGTTCTTGTGCTGTTGAAGCCACTTCTGGTGCTTTTATAAGGTACCGTCCAGGCTAGTGGGAAGCGTTTTTCCACTTGACACAATGCCGAAGGAGTTTTATTAATGGTGGGGTTGGGCTTATCCGAATATTATTTATAGGTGAAGTGTTTATATTTATCATGTAACGCACTAAAACAAAAGGTAAAAGCGTTGTTACATTGTGTGGTTATATATTTGATTAAGATTATTAAAAATTGATTAAGAATTTATTCTTGCTTTGTGCCCAGTCTTCCAAGGTCAAAGATCTCAAACTTGTGTGTTACACTCATTCAGTATATGATTAATGTTTGATATCTGACACTAGATTTGAACTATTTTTATGGGGAATAAGGTTCCAGCAACTTATGTGGTTAGTGGAAGTTGATATTTTCTAAAGGCAATAATCAAAACATTCAAGGTGACTTTCTTACTCCTTTATAATACTATTATATGCTATTCACATTTGTGAACACTGTAATTAGATAACACAAAATTGAGTTGGACTTGAATGGAGTCTAAAAGTTCTATCCACTGACACAAATTACAGATTGGTCTGAATACCCCCGGCCAATTCCATCGGATAATGCAATCTCGTACTCTATTTACTGGAGCGTGCATGATTGGTGGATTCCTTTTTTACTAGCTAGTGCTATATCTATGGATAGAGTCAGGAAAATTATGTTTGAAAACTGTAGTCTTGCATGAACTGCCCTCGAAGGATCGTAGCCCAAACTGATCTAGCTGGAGGGGAGAAGGTTTGGGATATCCCGGATCTTCAATCTTATATTGAAAGGGATGTGCATCTTTTCTGTAGGTGGCATTTTTACTTTCCTAGGTCACTAAAAGTTCCTTGAAGGAGCACCTCTAGAAAGGAAGAATAGAAGGCAGCAATTTCGGCTTTAGTTCAGAAAATCCCACATCAGTAATATGGGAATTGGCAATATTGACAAAAAGGCACTAAAGGAAAAAAAAATAGCGATTAATTTTTAGCAACGAAAAAAAAAATTATTTCCTAAAGTTAAACATTTGTGATAACATAACCTTAGCATCGCTAAAATTAGAAACAAAAAAGTATAATT
The DNA here is from genome assembly GCA_019321725.1 of Paulownia fortunei. NCBI lineage: Eukaryota > Viridiplantae > Streptophyta > Magnoliopsida > Lamiales > Paulowniaceae > Paulownia > Paulownia fortunei. Next base: position 7,231,343 of record CM033116.1, read on the forward strand.
AATTTTTTTGATATTTTAGCGACGACATGTCAACAAGAAATGGAGACATGCATCTGAAGTGGAAAGCTGGCTTGACGAGTATGAAAGAGTAATACTTTTTTGTCTAATACCTTAATTCATCGTCACCATGCTATTAAGTCCTTTAGTATTGCTTGCTTCAGAAAGTCCCATTTTTCAAAAAGTTCTTTGTAGTTAATCATATTTGACCTATTTTCTTGGAAGCTGTGAACTAGTCCTATTTAAGTTAGTTCTGTTAGATTAATGCAACTATAATATACATATTATTGCTGGCATATTTATATTAGTAGCGTGGAACATTTTTAAAAGTCTGCTGTGGACGTCATTCTGAAAGCTGAAGTCACTGCTCATTGGGCCAAGTGCTAACATGCTCACCTTCAATTATGATCAGTCACCTACATATTTACTCGATACAATTCAACTCTATCACTTAACAGATCTAATTGAAGGGCATGCTCCCTCGTCTACAATTTGACTCACGACAAGAATTATGTGAAACTGCTTGAATAATTGAAAGTTCAACAGTAGCAGCCAGTTCAATAATGGATTATCTTTTTCCTTCTCTTAGCTGAGAAGTCTTAAATCTTTTTTTTGTTGTGCCTAGAAGTGTAGTAGACTCACAATTTGCCTCATTGTCAATTTTTTTTCCCTTTAATACTGTTGTTGCTAAATTTAAATGTAATTTTATTTTATTTTTTTAAATGTTGGAGATGAAGTGCAGCATCTTCGTCACTAACATTAGGAAAAAAGAAAAAAAGTTAATGTTAGCAATGAGCAATAGAATTCTCGTCTGTAACTATAAAAAATATATATAAATTTATATTTTCCCCCTATTTTAGAGATGAAGATTACTAATTGCGTTGCTAAGGTTAAAACATCTTAGCGAGGGTATAGTAAGTTTCATCCTTAATTTTATTTTTTTTTTCTTTTTTATCGACGAGATGTGGTTATGTCGTCGCTAAGATTAAAAAATAAAATTCTAACAAATCAACTTAGCGACGCTAGGAGCTATTTGTATCATTAACATTAAAAATTGTGTAAAAGGTGCAACACTCAATAAATTTATGAAATAACCAAAAAGGAAGGTGAAAATAGCAAGGAACATCAATGTGAAAATTCATCTAACAATAAGTCTAATCAAGAAATTTCATCAGAAGAGATAAGCTTAACTGTTCTTTAAAATTTAGAAATTTCAAATCTCTGCTGACTAAACAGTCAACCTCAGTATGTAGAATTATTGGATACACGAGCAAATTATTCTGAAAACATGCATAATTTTATTAATGATGAAGATGAAGATACTGAATTAGATAGTGAGAGAGAAGAGCAAATATTGTTGTCTGATGATGATAGTGACTAATTTTTATCAATAACCATAGTATGTACTATCAACTTTTATTTTACTTCATTTTATTAAGTATTTATACTATGTTATTCATATTTTTATTTATTCATTCAATTTCTAATGTTAAGAAATTAAGAAAAATTTAAAAACTTTACACCGACATTATGAACTTAGATGAATTTATGACCTTCACATTATGAATCGTAAGACATTATGAACTTATGAACTTTCTCGTAGACATTATAAACTTCACATAAGAAAATGACAGAAATCTAATAGGTTCTACACTTCATTTGGTTATGGTTTGAATTGTTTAAGAAGAAATTATAATTTCAAGGCATGTTTGGTTTCCTTTCTTAGAATTATTTTATTATTTATTTTATCTGTGACTTTATTTCAATCCTTTATTATTGTGAATGTTTATAATTATTGAATGGCCTTATTAAAATATCACAACCTCCCAACAATATGTATAATATATATATATATAAACAACCTAGAATAGTCCCAATCAAGTCCCTCAAATGCCTTAATTTCTCATCTTAGATACATGTAAACACCATATAATTGAAGTAATATAACTCTAATATCATGTACCTAATTGTTACCACTCAATAGCAACATGTCTAGGTTGAAATATGCTAAGTTATAAAATGGGACAGATTCACATTTTCATATTTTCTTACTGTCCAATTTAGTTGCATGATAATTTTGACATCCCTAATCATATCCAATCACTCTCAAATTTTTACCATATTTAGATAACATTAAAAAAAATATAACCATGTCATATAATTACTAAAACTCATGGATATAACTTCTCAAGTTCAGCTCTCATCACAATATACTGAAACAGATTGTTTTCCTACCATGACAGTTATGCACACTTCATAACATTAATGGTTTTGGCACCCTAGAGTATATCCAATCACTCCAAAATTTTCACCATACTTAGATAACACATATAAAAAGACAACTAGGTCAAAGTACTACCAAAACTAATGAATTTATTGATGTAAAACCAACACCATTCACATAGGACAGAATCTGAATTTCAAAGAAGATAGTTTTGAGCACCTCTTTAATTATCACACTATATTACAATTTATAACCTCTCTAAACTGACATACATCATCTAGACTCATATATAAACATATATATGGTGAAATACACATATTTTAATCAAATTATTATACATATATAAAGCATAAATATCAAAAATCAGCAAGTATACAGTTTCTGTCCCTAGTGATTTTTATTGTGATTTTGCAACTAAAAATCCTTCTTTTGTGAATTATAAGACCACAAATAACATCCTAACATGATTATAATCAATAATAGAAGCTTTAAAAATCATAAACCCTCAAATAATTCAAGAACTTAAATAAAAAACATGAGTTAAAACTCACCTATGCATAGATTTTAGCTTCAACTTGCTCTTCCTTACTTCCCTTTGCTTCCTTCACTTCTTTCTTTACTTGGAATTACTTGAGAGCAATTTCTAAAATTCCATATGAAGGTTTGGGATGTGAAATAGCTCAGAAAATGATTTATGGTCGTGTTCAATGATAGAAATGAAGAAAGGTTGAGGTGGAAGGTTGAGGTGGCAAAGGTTGAGGTGGCAAGGTTGAGGTGTCAAGTGGTGGTTCAAATCTGATATTTTTTTTTATTCTTCGCTCCTTCAAATTATGTAATATAATGTGTGAATTAGTATATACATTATAATTGTTTTTCCTATTTGGCTTTTAATCTTAAAAAAATTGGAATATATTTTCATACAAGTTATATATATTGTTTTGATAGCGAATATTATGTATCTTCCTTTAAATATACACTTATTAGTGTTTATATTATCTGCAACATTCTTTATAATATTTATGAAATTCAAATAAATATAAAATCCATATGGTGCTTAAAATTATTTTGTATTACGGGCATTTACTTTTCTCAAATTCCAATATGAATGCAATTAAATTGTAGGATTATATTTTTTGTTTATAGACTTTAAGAAATATGAATTTTTTTAATAATTTTCATCAATAATTATGATCAATTATTTAGTGATCAGCATACTAATTTTATATTATTATCTTATTATTTTTAGAATGTCAAATCTTACAAAACTCGATTTATTGCCCTTGATATTTCTGACAAAAATTATTTGGCATGAACTCTTGATGCTGAGATCCATCTCTATTTATGATCCATGGAGATACGATAAAAGAAGAAAATGAAGCACCCTTATAGGATTGCGAAAATACAATGATATTCCTTCATCATCATCTTTATGAAGGATTAAAAATTGAATATCTGACATTGAAAGATCCATATGTCCTTTTGAAAAATTTGAAAGAAATGTATGACCACCAAAAAATAATAATACTTCTTAAAGCTCGCTATGATTAGATACACTTGCGATTGCAAGATTTTAAAAGTATAAGCGAGCATAATTCGACAATATTTAGAATCACTTTTCAGTTAAAGTTATGTGGAGAAAGTGTTATTGATGAAGACATATTAGATAAGATATTTTCTACTTTTCACGCCTCTAATATGCTCCTACAACAACAATATCGAGAGCGAGATTTTAATGTATTCTAAGTTGATACCATATCTTCTTGTTGCCGAACAAAATAATAAATTATTGATAAAAAATCATTAATCATATCTAATTGGATCAGTGCCATTCCCTGAAGCAAATGTTGTGATTGTTAATGATTTTGCGTAGTCAATATCGAGGACATGGTTGTGGACGCGGTCATGGTCGTGGTCGTAGCCATGGTTATTATAATCAAAACTCATAAATTTTTTAAGAAAACTGTAACTCACTACAGGAAAACAAGGAAATAGCGATAAAATTTTAGCAACGATATACACATTTCGTCGCTAAGATAAATGTTAGCAATGAAAATATTACATTTTGCCGGTAACAATAACAAAAAATTTAGTTAGATTTTTTTATCTAAACTTGGCGATGAAATAAAATATTTCATCACTAACACTAAAAAATACGAACAATTTAGCAATGACAAACGTATTCCACTGCTAAACCTGCTGTTACCGACAACCTCCAATAAACTTGTTGCTAAAATTTAAAAGAAAAAAATTCTATTAATGTTAGCGGTGAAATTTTATCTTTCATTACTAACAATAAATTTTATTTTTCTTGTAACATAGTGATGACATTTCTAAAGTCATCGCTAAACTTTCATTAATTATTTTTTTAAATAAACATAGCAACTTGTCACTAGTCAAGAATCATATATCTCCAGCTAATAGTTTTTGGTTATGGTTTATATCCCAATTGCTCCACCACAACGCACTAAGATGGGTGCTCAAAGAAGACTGAGAATTTATGTAGGATTTGAATCCTCGTCAATTATTAAATATCTTAAACTTTTAATGGGTGATATTTTCACAAAACAATTTGTCAATTGCCATTTTGATGAGGCAATTTTTCCGACATTAGGGGGAGAAAAACAATAGTTAAAAAAATAGGAATTTTTATGGAATGCATCATCATTATCTCATTTTGATCCTCATACAAATCAATATTAATTGGAAGTTCAGAAAATTATTCAGTTTTAAAATATTGCAAATCAATTACCTGATACATTTATTGATATTAAAAAAGTGACAATCACATATACCAGTTGTCATTTGTATTGATGTCCCAATATGATAAATTACTAATACACTAGCTAATAAGTCTAAGATATGCTAGAAGATTGGTAGACCCATCAGTTCCAAAGATAAAAATCCAAGAAAGAAAAAGGAGTAAAATAAGCAAGTTGACACTTCCAAAGTTATTGGTACTACTCCTGAAGATTTTATGCAAGAAACAGTTGACATAACTGAAGAAATAGCCTGAAAAGAGGTTCAGGTACCTGAAAATAATGATAATGAAGAGATCTCAATAAGTTATGTCACTTTGAAAAAACGATGGAACCAAAATAAAATTATTGTCGACAATATATTTGCACATGCAGTAGCTCTTGAAATTATAATAGAAAATGAGGATAATGAACCGAAGTCTATTGATTAATGTCGATAAAGAAATGATTGACCAAAATGGAAAGACACAATGTAGGAAGAGCTAAGTTCATTAGAAAAACGTCAAATTTTTAGACTTGTCGTTGAAACACCTAAAGGTGTAAAACCTGTAGGCTATAAGTGGGTATTTGTGCAAAAAAATAACTAGAAAAATAAAATTGTTAGATATAAAGCACGACTTGTAGTGTAAGGTTTCTCATAGATCTGGTGTTGATTATTAGGAGACATATTCTCCAGTGGTGGATGCAATAATATTTAGACTTTTACTTAGCTTGGAAGTTTCAAAAGGACTTCATATGTGTTTAATAGATCTTGTAACAACTTATCTATATGGATATTTAATAGTGACATTTATATAAAGTTCCTAAGGATTAAAACTCCTTAAAGAACTTAATTCAAAATCCTGAAAAATATATTCAATTAAGTTACAAAGATCTTTGTATAGATTAAAGCAATCTGGACGTATGTTGTATAATCGTATCAGCAAATACATTTTGAGAAAAGGATATATCAACAATCCTATTTATCCATGTGTTTTTATTAAGAAGTCAAAGTTTGGATTTGCTATTATTATTTTTTATGTTGATAATTTAAATATCATTGGGATTCCTAAAAAGATTATAGAGACAGTAACATTGCTAAAAGATGAATTTGAAATAAAAAAATTAGAAAAAATAAAATTTTGCCTTGGGTTGCAAATAGAGCATTTAACTAGATGTTTGTTCACCAGTCAAGTTATACTGAAAAGGTATTAAAAATATTTTAACATAGATAGATCTCATCCAATGAGTTCCTCCATGGTTGTTCAATCCCTTGATGTGTAAAAAGATCCGTTTCGTCCTCGAGATGATGATAAATAAACTCTTAGTCCTGAAGTATCATATCTTAGTGCAGTTGACACATTAACATATCTTGCTAATTGTACAAGGCCTGACATAGCATTCTCTGTTAATTTACTAGCAAGATATAATTCTTCTCCAAGTCGAAGACATTGAAATAGTTAAATAGATCATTCGATATCTCAGGGGAACAATAGCTATGGTTTGTTTTATTCAAATAATTCAAAGTCGGAATTAATTGCGTATGTTGATGCTGGATTCTTGTTTGATCCACATAGAGCATGGTCACAAATAGGCTATTTATTTACATATGGTGGTATTGCTATTTCTTGGCACTCTACAAAGCAAACTTGTACAACCACTTCTTCGAATCATGTTGAAATCTTAGCAATACATGAATGCGTATGGTTAAGATCTCTCATTCAACATATTCGAGAAACTAGCGATCTTTCATTTAGCTAAGAAATTCCAACAGTGCTATATGAGGATAATGCAACATGTATAGCCTAAATTAAAGGAGATTACATTAAAGGAGATAAAACTAAGCACATTTTACCAAAAAAATTTTCACGCATGAACTCCAAAAGAAAAGAGATATAGATGTTCATCAAATTCGCTCTAGTAACAACTTGGTAGATCTATTCACAAAGGCATTAGCCATTGCATTTGAAAAGTTGTGATATGATATTGGAATGCATCAATATAAGAATATTATATGAATATGGGGGAGCATATATGTACTATACTTTTTTCCTTGACAAGGTTTTATGCCACCAGGTTTTTCTGACAAGGTTTTTAATGAGGCAGTTTATAGTGTGCATGTATACAAAATTGATGTACTCTTTTTCCTTCACTAAGATTTTTTCCCGTAGGGTTTTTTCTTAATAAGGTTTTAACAAGTCATATTCTTTGTATATGGACATCCAAAAGGCAGTGTTATGAATATATGTCTAATCAAGTAGAAAAATATCTAATTAATAGTAGGTAAATATCAAATCAAATATGGATATTCAACTCATTTTTTAATTTACCACATTATTATATGGTGTATTTATTCATCACGTATCCCTATAAATAGAGAAAATATGTAATGAAATATACATGTAAATACAAGAGAAAAAAAATATTCTCTATATTCTTTATTTCTTACTCTATATATTTTTCACTCCATAATTAGTAGTATTTCATTTTTTTTACAACATAAAGAAGAATTTTTTTACTTATGTAATAAATGTTAAATTTGAAAAGAAATATTTGTAATGTCCTCCAATGTGGGTGGTCGAATGTCCATGCCCTTGTACCACCGATGGTTGTGTTGAAAATTTATCACTCAAAATATTGACCACTCAAGTATTATTACAAGAGAGAACAATCAAACTATTCAATCTCAATATAATTTCACTATTTAACAAACTTTTCAAATCTTTCTTTAAAATGTCTTTAGAAGCTTTGCTTCTAATCACTATTATTTTTTTCTTTTTTGTTTTATATTTTTAACACTCTAAATGAAAGCTCTATTTATACTAGTGTTTAGCAAATCTCTACCACTAAATAAACAAACTTAAAATCACAACCATACATTTGTCAACTAAATTATCATATAATTTTTAATAATCTCACCAACATTACGTACCTTATATAAAATTAAAAACTTCTAAAACTTGGGCTAATACGGGTTTGATTAAGATTTGGACTTGAAATAAGTTTATTTTCAACACTCTCTTTTAAACTTGTTTTATGATGCCAAGTGAGTTTTTTAATCTTGTAAAGTCTTCATACTTCAGTGGCTTGGTAAATATGTTAGCAACTTGGCCTTGCATTTCACATATTTTACTTGAACTTCTTTTCTTGCAATGCATTCCTTGATGTAGTGCTATCGAGTATCAATATGCTTGCTTCGATTATAAAAAATTAGATTTTTGGCCAAAGCTATTGATAACTTGTTGTTGACATAAATCTATGTTGGCTCTTCTTGTGACATGGTCAATTCTTTCAATAAATTTCTTAGCCAAATTGCATTACTAACACATGATGTAGCAACCACATACTCAACTTCACATGTTGAAAGGGTGACAATTGATTGCTTAATTGACATCCAAGTAAAGACAGTATCTCCTATAAAAAATGCAAAGGTAGTTGTCATTTTATGATAATTGGTATCTCCAACCCAATCACTATCACTATATCCAACAAGTTTATAATCATTAGAAACTGAATAGAACAAGCCAAAGTTTATTGTAACTTTTAGGTAACAAAGAATTCTAATTGGAGCTTTGAAATGTGTGGTTGTTGGAGTTTCCATGCAATTGTATAGATAATGTCAGGCCTTGTGCAAGTTAAATATCTCAAACATCCAATTAGGCTCTTGAACAATATTGGATTTACTTTATCTACTTCATCATCCTTGAATAATTTTATCAACACTCCACCAGTGTGCTTATTGAATTGCAATCATCCATCTTGAACTTTTTGAGAATCTATTTTGTATAGCCTTCTCGCAAGATGAAAATCTCATATTCTTATTACTTGATTTGGATGCCAAGGTAGTGCACCATCAACCCAATATCGATCATTTCAAACTCCTTTGTCATTACTTTCTTAAATTCTTTGAACATGATTGGGTTGCTCTATATAAGGATCAAATCATCAACGTATAAGCAAATAATCAAAACATCACCATTGTTATTCTTGATGTAGAGTGCAAGCTCATGAGGACATTTAGTGAAGCCTTTCTTTTGCAAATATTTGTCAATTCTGCTATTCCATGCTCTTGGTGCTTGTTTCAATTTGTAGAGAGTCTTGTTTAATTTTAAGACTTTATCTTCTTCTTCTTTTACCAGATATCCCATTGGTTGTTTAATGTAAACTTCTTCCATAAGTACTCTATTAAGAAAGGCTAACTTTACTTCCATCTGCTGTATTTTCCATTTATTTTGAGCTACTAAAGAAATTATTAGTCTTATTGTTTCTAATCGAGCAACTAGAATAAATACCTCATCACAGTCAATGCCACATTTTTTACTATAGTTTTTGCAACTAGTCTTGCCTTGCATCATCTAATCTCTCCAGTAGCATTCTTTTTCACCTTGTATACCCACTTTACACCAATGGATTTATGACCTTTGGGAAGTGGAGAAAGTTTCCAAGTGTCAGTTTTTCTTGATAGCTCTAATTTCTTCATCCATTATTTTTTTTCATTTTGTATTTTGTGCAGCTTTTAGAAAGTTTGTAGGCTCACAATCTGTGAAGAGGTAAAATAAGATAAGATTTTCAAGCCTATTAGTTACCTCGTAGAGTTCTTGAAGACTTATTGTACGCTCTTCATTCATCTCAGCTAAGAAATATAGTGATGAATTTCTATCATCAATTAAAAACGATGAAGCAAGTGGTTTAATAGGCTATTCTCTTACTTGCTCGACAATTGTTTGTCCATCGTTTTCAAATTCAGGAGCGAAATTGTAATCTTTATATTATGGTCCCCAATCCTATTCGCCTTCTTCATCAAAAATAACATCGTAGTTGATGATTATCTTTGCATTATTAGGATTATATAGCTTGTAGCCTTTGGAGTTATTGTCGTAACCAATGAAAATGAACTTCTTGTTTTTATCATCTAATTTGCTTCTTTGTTATCTGGTACATGGGTTATACTTCCAAAAACTCTCAAATAGAAATTGTCATGTTTTCTTCTATTCCATGCTTCTTGTGGTGTGTTGCCCTATACAATTCTTGTTAGGGAGTGATTTAATAAATACATCGCACATGCTATTAGTAGTTTCCCAGAACTCCTTTGGCATTCTCTTGTTTTTGAGCATGCTTCGTGCCATGTTGAGAATGGTTATGTTTTTTCTTTCTACAACTCAATTTTGTTAGGGGGATTTTGGAATAGTGAGTGGTTGCCGAATTCCATTTGCTTCACAAAACTTTTAGAATTCCTTTGAAGTGAATTCTGCTCCTAAGTCAGATCTCATGACTTTAATCTAAAAACTAAATTTTTTCTCTACTACAGCCTTAAACTTCTTGAATGCTTCAAAAACTTTTGATTTTTGCTTTAAGAAATAAACCATGTTTTTCTTGAAAAATCATCAATGAATAGTAGAAAGTAATTACTTTTATCAAATGATAATTAGCTTGATAAGACTGCAAACATCTGCATGTATGAGCTCAAGTGGCTTTAGGTTTCTAGAGTTCCTCTTTCGAAAAGCTTCTCCTGAATTGCTTCCCAAGTAGACATTATTCACAAAGTTGGTCGGGGTGGTTGATGCAAGGCAAACCTCTCACCATCTTCTTCTTGGATAATAACTCTAGTCCTCTAAAGTTGAGATGTCCAAATCGCAAATGCCATAGCCACGATAAATCTTTATAGCATGCCTTAAGGCATTTAGCCATATCTATTTGAATGTTAAGTAGGAACATTCTATTTCTTGATATTGGTATCCTCACAATCAAGTTATTCATAATATCTCTTATAGAAATATTGTTGTCTTATAAGTGAATACATAACATTTCTCTAAGAGTTGTCCCAAACTCAAAATATTTTTTTTCATGTTAGGTACATAATAAACATTTGAAATAAATTAATGTCTCCTAATTTTTAGGTGATAATAATTTTACCTCTTCTTTTTACCACTACCTTGGAATCATTACCGAAAGAGACATTCTCACTTATTGATTTATCAGGTTCCACGAACATTGATCATTTCCCACACATATGATTGCTAGCACCAGTGTCAAGGTACCATGTGTTTCCTTGCCCTTCATTATTGTTGTTGAGTGCTAGTAACAAAACATTACCTCCATCTTTTTTATTTTCTTCCACAAAATTAACTTTCTCATTTACTCTAATATTGGGGTTTCTGCAATCTCTAGCATAATGCCCGAACTTCTGACAAGTATAACATCAAACTTGAGATTTGTAATACCTCAAGTTTGAATTCCCTCTGTCAGGACCTCTCATAGAGCTTTTGCTATTCTTATAGTTGTTGTTGGAGTTATTGTTGAAATTCCAACCTCATCCATGACCTCATCCATGACCTCATCCTTATCTACGACCTCTTCCACGTTGGATTCTATTATTGTTGAAGCTTTCTTCATTATTAGTTGGTTGGACTTTTGTCTCAAGGAGTTGATCAACGACACCTTTCTTCTTTTTCTTTTCTTCGTGAGTTTGCAGCAAATTCAAAAGTTGCTCAATCATCATTGCTTCCAGATTTTTAGTTTTGTTGATGATAGTTTGTGATACTATCAAACTTCGCATCTAGAGATCGAAGAATTTTCTCCATGATAGCTACATCTTCTAATTTTTCACAGTTTCTCTTTAGTTAATTGGAAATGGCTAAAACTCTAGAAAAGTAGTAAGAAACAAGCCCACCTTCTTTCGTATGCAATGAATCAATCTCTCTTCTTAAAGTTTGAAGTCATACATTTTGTAAAAGACTTGAAGCCTGTCTCACGCTTGCTTGAGAAGGTAGCACCTGAGATTTTCTCAAAGCCATCATCATTTAAAGCTTGGTAGATGAGGAAGAGAGTCTTCTTGTCTCTTTTTAAGTCCTTCAAACTATCCTTTTATATGGAGGATAGTGTTGACTCGTCTTTAAGCTCATTATAACATTTCTTCATGACTTTCCATGCATCATCTGCTCGAAGGAGTGCCTTCATTTTGATACTCCAATTATCAAAGTTGTTTCCATTAAGTTGTGATTTGGAATGCAATCAAGTTGCTATTTGTAATTAACTATCAATAGGTTGTGAAATTTAAAATTTTGACTATATGGATGGATCCGGAACATTGAAAAACCTTTGGATAAACTTAAGTCAAACTTGGGCTTGGTCAATACCTGGTCAACCCTTGGTCAACAGTGGTCAATGGTGAAAGTCAACTATTTGACTTGGTCAATGCTTAGTCAATGGCTCCTTGACTCAGTCAATAGGTTATATGACTCAGTTTGACTCAGTTGGACTCGATCCAACTCGGTGAGTTGGCTTAAAAACTTCTGGTGTAGCGTAGCTGCGCTTCAAAACTTTGACTTGGCTAAATTCATTTTCTTCGACAGCGTGTTTATCTCAATAAACTCTTGTTTGTGGCTCTGATGCCACTTTATTGAAAATTTATCACTCAAAATATTGATAATTATTATAAGAGAGAACACTCAAAGTATTCAATCTCAATACAATTTCACTATTAACAAACTTTCTAAATCATTCTCCAAACTCTCTGTAGAAGCTTTACTTCTATTTACTTTTGTTTTTCTCTCTTTTGTTTGATGTTTTTAACACTCCAAATGAAAGTTATATTTATACTAGTTTCTAGCAAAATCTCTACCACTAAATAAACAACTTAAAATCACAACCATAGATTTGTCAACTAAATTATCATATAATTTTTAATAATCTTTTTCTCAGGGAATGGAGATACTCTAAGCATTCCATTAGTTATGTATCAATGTTCCAACAAAAATTCTTGTATGCATAAAAAAACCCAGGTTCAGCGGGGTAAATACATTAAAAAGTTGCTTTGGTTTTGGTGCATTTCATGTAACAGGCTTGTATGGTCCTGGAATATGGGTGTCCGATCCCTATGGACTAACGGGAAAAGTAAGATTCTCCAAAAGGGAGTTGAAACTCATGATAGAAGCCCACTTTCATTAGTGAATATTCGACACGTCAAAAGATGTTTGTGCACCTTACCTAAAATTAGAAACTTCTAAAAGTTAAGTTAATATGGGTTTAATAAAGATTTGGACTTGAAACAAGTTTATTTTTAATAGGTTGGTCCTCCTCATAATTCAAAATGACAATATGATCTCCACGAGTGCCTTTAGAATCAACAAGGACCTCAGTAGTTGGAACCTGATTAAAGATACAATATAGCTCCTCGTACAACAGCTCTCATTAGGGGTGATCATAATTTTTAAAAAACCATCCAAACTGACCGAACCATTCCGTACCGCACTATTAATATTGATTTATCACAAAAATCATGATTTAAAATATTAAACAAAAATTGCACTAACTTAGTAGTACGGTGGCGGTTTGGGAGCTAAAAAAACCACCTGAAATTGAACCACCTATTTATACTTTAAAAGGGTAATTTTGTAATTAACTTATTATACCAAACCCTAACAATTAAGTTGATTATTATTTCTCCCAACTCACATCTCTTAATCAAGACTCAAGACAAGAGCAACAACCATCCTATCTAAATAAAACTATATGAATAAGTAAAATATATAAAATGAGTTGAAATTTATGCACAACGATGTAGCTATTTGTTAGTATAAGAAAGATTATGTTATTATTTTCATGATGAAGATTATGGTGTTATTTTCAAGTTGAAGCAATTTTTTCTATTAATATCTTAATTTTTTAGCTTAATCACTTCTCTTTATTTGTAAAAATTACTAAACCGCCCGCAACCGCTTAAAACTGTACTTTCATTGTACTTGATAAAACCGCAATTTGAAATTATTTTATAACAAAACCACACATGACAGTTCAGTTTAAAATTAGTGAAAAAAACTGCAAAACTGCACCATAATCATCCCTAGCTCTCATCGTACCTAAAGCATGTATTGCCAAGGGGTCTCCTATATGAAAAAAATTGAAACATTTATTCAGGACCTCATCATACAGGTATCCTCAAGGGCATCACTATATGTGTTTTGTGAGGTTACAACAATCAAAGATTAGAATAAAAGTTAAGAAGTTATGAACTCTAAGGTATACATGGTGAGTGGAACAAAATTTCTATGTCATCCAATTCAATATTTTATATGCAGTTGTTTTTATTTCATAGGTTTAATGCAATTAAAAATTTAGTCTTACAGTCAAAGTTACAAATATCAAAGGGGATTAATATGTAGGTAGCGGTTGCTTAAAAAGAACCCGACATACAAAACCATAATGTATGTGCATGAGATACATAAGAACATGTGACTGCACGATGTACATGTTAACTATGTGTAATGTGACTAATGACTTTCCATTAAAAGTTCAAGACAACCATGAAAATTGTAAAAGTAATTTCTTAACCTCAATAAGCATTATATCAAACGTATAAACATATATACTGATGTATATGATGTGGACAAGTCTCTGTGTCCTTGAGAGTAAATTACGTTTTCGAGGGTCAACTCTTTGAGAATTGCTTACTGTTGAGTGGGCTCATGTTCGCGACATGTATAAGTCGTTAGGTGCATAGAGATTATTCCAACAAAAATCCTCTAATGTTCAAGTTAGAACTAGAGTAAAGAGAATATAGTCAAAATACAAAAAATTATAAAATGCCAAATTACTGATGTACTTCCAAATGAAGATAAGAGGGGGTATTTATAGTTGTTTCAATGAGGATTGTATTTCAATGTGGTGAGGCGAAAGTGTCAATAGGGTCTCTTATATACTTACATTGGGGCCTATTGGATTGAGCCCTTTTTTTTTAGACTATTGAACTGAGATTATTATTGAGTCCATTAGCTCACATATGAAATTTGTTAAGAATAAATGGCAGTGACAACACCAAATGTAAAACCTATCTACATATTTCATTTATATTATTAAAAATGATTATGGTCGTGCCAACATATAGAGAGTGAAACAAATGTTCACTTTCTAGTGAAACCATACTTTGATGCTTTTAGGTCAAAAAAATGTAAAGTTGTAAAATATAGGTAAACCCTAATGTTGGTTGTGTGATCAAAAGTAATTGCTCTCATGGCGGAACCACAGTCGAACTATGGCACTTAGGTTGCTATATTGTTTAAAAAATTGAGTTGCACCATTGTTAATAACTATAGTTTTCAGCACAATGGTAGACGTTGGATCCTATATGTAGAATCTAATATTGCCTTAACAATATCCACAAATGAATTCATCAGAAAATGAATTGTAACACAACTAAAGAATGCACCTCCAAAGTGGCTGAAATCTAACCAAAATCCAACAACATAGTAGTGCATATATTCAAAATAGCATGTATAGCATGATGTACAACATTATTGATAAGTCATAGGCAAAGTTCTCAACCCAAGCATGCTCAAGTCCAACTAAAGTCCCAAAGCACACTAGCAGTTCTTATCCAAAATGAAGGTCATAGTACATTATTTGTAAGATAGAGGCAAAATTCTCAACCCAAACTGCTTTATTTCCCACCAACATCCCACAACATAATACCATTTCTTATGAGGAAAGCACAATATCGTGTGACATTATTCATGTCACAGAGAGAGAGTTCTCAACCTGAAGTGGGTGAAATTTAACTAAAGTCCCTCAGTATACACTACAACAAAATTATTTTTTAGCGACAAAATTTTTCGTTGCTAAAAAGGGAAGATTCGTCTCTAAATGATAATAGCAACAAAAAAATATTCATTGCAATAAGGGCATCAAAAATCAACTCAACAATGAACTACTGGACTTTTGTCGCAAAGTTAGCGACGAGATATTTCGCCACTAAACCCAAAAACTTCATCGCTAAAATATAATTTGAGCGACGAAATATGTTAAAAGTTTTGTCGCTAAACTATTTAAAAAACTTAAAATAAATGATTAATTTCACTTTAGCGACAAATATTTAGCTCTTCGTCACTAACATAATTCATTTAGCGATGAATAATTTAACACCAGTCGTCGCTAAATGCGAAAATAAAAAAATATGTTTTTCAATTTTTAGGGACGAAGCAGTGGAATCTTATTTGCCAAATGGAAAAATTGAAAGAAGAATAGAAAAAAATTAGCAACAAAATTTTCATTTATATATTTTTAAATATTTTTATTTTTTTCGATCATTGAACTTATTTTTAACAATAAATCTACAAACTATTTCTTACAATCATTCACAAATATTCAATAATTCCCCACATCATAGCCAACAACTATTCACAACACATCTATTATTCCAAAATCTAAATATAAAAAACTCATCATATATTAAACCAAACCATCATATACACAAGTCATATAAAGGAACCTTTAAACAAACAATCATGAAAGTTAATATTAAAATTAAAATGTCATCATATACACATTAAAGAAAAGTCTAATACACCTAAAAAATGGACTGAACTTGAAGACCACCAAAATGAGAACCTTCAGATACTGTTCCAACCATGACTGCAAAATAACAAACCAAAGATATTAATTAGAAATCAACATTATATATTAAACCTAGTCATATATATCAAAACAATAGTAATGACTAATATAAATAGCATTGACATAACAATTTATTTATACAAAAACTCTGAATAACTTTTCAAAATTGAAACATGTGCATTAGACTAAGACTTAGGCGATGAAGGTAGTAGAGTTAAGGAGGATGGCTGTTGTTCAATCGGTGACCAAATTACTTGCGCTACATCGAGAGACATCCTTTCAAGAATCTATAGAATCATATCTTGTTGTATCTCTATGACATGCAATCTGTCCTTGTAAATCAATAGCTCAGCCTAGGTGCTGCTAGCTCGATAATAGTGCCTGCCAAAGCACATTATTCGTAAGACATAGCATAAGATAGTAATTATTCTGAAATATAATCATTTTTAAGCATTAGAGTTATTATATAAGTTATTATTTGATACTTAACTTTGATAATTGTGATCACTTATTATTATAATTTACGTTTGAAAACCTATATAGGTTTCAGTGACAAAACGAGAATACCATCATTCTTATAGCAAACGCTTAATTAATCATACTTAATTATCGGAATCAGAAGATATGCTAGAGACAATTTATTCTTATATTTTAATCCCTCTTTTTTCAAAACTTATATTAGTATTTTTGTTAAGTTTACTTTACTGAAAAATATAATATCAAATACTTATATTATCTTTAACAGGTAAGGTTTGACAAACTAGCTTCATAAATGTGAGATGAGAGATTATTCATATCTAAAATTCAAAATCATTGCTTTGGTACAATTTGGTTAGATTAGAGATTTTACGAGCAATTTTCCTTTGTGGTAATTTATTTTATGAGCAAATTCAAATATGTAAGTACAATATTAAGTATGAATAAGATTAAGTAAAATTTAAATGGTGTTGATTGTTAATTAAGAGAAAGAGTTGAAGGAGACGAAACAATTAAGAGAAGGAGTTGAAGGAGACGAAACAGATGATGATTTTTTTAGTGTTGATTTGGTTTTATTTGCGATGGCAATGAATACGAATATAATCAGGATTTTCCCCAACCCGCCTCATTTGGGGTGGGTTTTAAAACCTCAAATGGTTATTTAGGTGGGTCTTGGAGTTTAATTTTCAGAATCGAACCCGATTCGTTAAGACATTGCATATATTTTTTTATTATGTATGTGTTTATGTGATGTATATATATATATATATATATATATATATATATATATATGAAAAAATGTGTATGTCATATATAAATTTGTAAACAATTAATTATTTGGTAATAACATTATTTTCTCATATTTAGAAAGTTATGACATATTATTTTTTTAATATTTTTTTAATATTTTTAAGATTATAAAGTGGGTATAATGTGTCCCAACCTAGATATTGGGTCATGAGTTTGAGACGGGTTCATGTTCGAGTTCAATAAAATCTTGACGGATCGAATCTTAGATTTTGGCAAACTTGCCCCAGACACGACTTGTTGTCATTTCTAAATTTTATCAAATATTTTTGTTAAGTTATGAAGATAATTTTGTCAAAAATAAAAATAAATTTATTTCTGACTATTTGTAAATGTTGAGAGAAGAAGGACTATTTCCACGCTTTTGAAAATAGTGATTACTATAGAATGAGGATTCTTAATATTATATTATACCGATCATGTATTTGGAAGTAGACTTGGTAATATTAATTTTATTTTTACTTCATTCCTGCACATCATGTCATTGGAGAAACTTAAGATGACAACCTAAATCTAAAATTGGTAATCAAATTGAACACTCACTTTCTCTAAATAGAATATACATGGAAAATCCTAGAGTTGCTTTCTGGGTTTTCTTGTGTAAGTATGGATGATTTAGAATGTCAAATCATAATATATGAGTTAAATGTATTGGTGATGAAATTGAACACTCTCTTTCTCTAAATAAAATATGTGTAAAATCCTAAAATTGCTTCATGGAAAGTTTTGTTTCATCTTGATGTAAAAAAATTTAATTAATAAAATTGACTTTACTGGAAAAAAAAATCCCGTAGTATCTAGAATTTTTAAATGGAAGGCGTGGACGATTGGACTTCGCCCAATATTGCCCATTTTCTCTTGATATAAATTCGTTCAAGGTTTTGAAACTTGAAATAATTTCATGTGAGGGAAACATGTGGGTTTGTTTGTCATTTAAGGTTTAATCTTATGATTATCTTCTTTAATATTGTATATCCTAGTAATGGAAAGCAAAATAAAACATCATAAGGCAAACATTAAACAAGCATAGCATATATCACATATATGCTATCATACGCTAAGTCTCGGGTAATCAGGAAGAATCCTCTTGAGACGATGCACTTATTAAGCCCTATCGACTCCCATATTTGAGAGCTCTTACTAACCTCCACCTTCGAGGACCTTACCGACTCCCAAACTTGAGAGGTCTTATCTACCTCAACTTTCGAGGAGTTCTACTGGCTCCCACACTTGAGAGGTCCTACCGGCCTCTACCTTCGACGAGCTCTATCAACTCCCATACTTAAGAGGTCCTATTAACCTCCACCTTCAAGGTGCCCTACAAGCTCCCACACTTGAGAGGTCCCATCGATCTCCACTTCTGAGAGGCCCTACCGACCACCACACTTCAGAGGTCCTATTAACCTCCACCTTCAAAAAGCCCTATGAGCTCCCATAATTGAGAGGTCCTATCAACCTCCATCTTCGAGCAGCCCTACTGGCTCCCATAAATGAGAGGTTTTATCGACCTCCAACGTCGATGCGCCCTACCAGCTCATAAATATGAGAAACTATACTGACTTCCTCCATCAAGGGCAGTATAAAATAAATAACCATTGCATAAAGCAACAAAAAAAGCTAAGTAAATGGACTAATCATGGCTCGACCCCAAGAAAAAAAAATACAGAAAGAAGAAGAAGAAGAAGAAGAAGAAGACGTCGTCCATATCATCATGTCTTCACGTGGAGCTTGCATGCTAATGCGCTCCAAAGAGGTGCTCTCGCGCCCCCAAGAGAAGCTCACGATAAAGAATGACTAAATTGAGCAACTTTCACATAAAATGACAAACTCAAAGAGGGTGACCTCCCCATGAAGTGATAACAACCCAAGGCGTGATCCTCCACCAGCACCAATAGCATTATGCGACGATGACCTACATTTGTCGTCTTTTGAATGAGGAGAAGCACACCACCACCTCTGCTCCTATAGTGCCACCTCTATCAACACCACTTCTCTCACCTAAACTGGGCTGCACGCCCCTTTCGCCAAGAGCGTGTGAAGGACCAAACTTCCTGAACTTACGGGAACAAAGTATGGCAAAGTCAAGTTTCTTGGCTCAAACACACAAGCTTGCATCACCTGTGCGCTTGACCTACGCACCTGCCATGCTCAACCTACACACCTGCGTGCTCGACCTGCGCACTTGCACACTCAACCAATGCACCTATCATGCTCAACGTGACCTGCTCACTCATCTAACATACGTGCAACACACTTAACCTGCACGTAGCTTACCTTACTTAGCACACATGACTCATGGCCATTGAACTAGGCTCAACAACATATCACATGTCACTATAGAATTGACTTTACATTTTTTTAAGCCAACTACAATTTCACCCTTAAAAATGCTATAAAAGATCTGAAAGAGTGTTTTACTATTAATTGGATAATTAAGAGAGTTGGGAAAATGGAGGTGTGTTTTTATTGTTAGAACACTAATTTGTGATTCATTTTTGTGGTGCGCTAGTAACAAATCATGGAGCATAACCACGGTTACTAGATTGCACCTTTCAGGCCACAAACGTGCTGCAACAACCCACTTCATCTTAATGCAGGCACTTAGCATGGATAATGGCCACTAAACTCACTTTTGTTTAGTGCTAAACTTTTCTATTAATTAATCCAATGTGTACCTAACATAGGCCGGCTGAATGAGTCTACAAATAGTCATGTCTTCAGCAGAAGAAGCAAGCCAATTTGAGAGAGAGTGCAGTGTTAGAAAACCCAGAGGTGAAGCAAAATAGTGATAATTTTGACAGAGCATATCTCCCAAATTGTATTGTTTCAGATTATTGTAATATTATAATATTGCACTTCCGATATATTTTAGCCTCCATTCTTTTTTTTTTTTTTTTTTTGGAATTTTCATGAGCTTCTAAGGAGGCCACGCTTGTTTGATGGATCTTGCCTTGACATCGACATAGTGGTGTTTGCATTGAAGATTGTTTGTGATAATAATTGTTCTTGCGGCGAGATTTGAGGTGTGGGCTGCAAACTACAGTCAAAACATTTGAATTATTGCGAATGTTTAAATATTTGAATTACATTATTATTATCTGCTATAATTTTTAGTACGATGATATTTTTTTTTTAATTTTGACTGCATATTTTCAGATTTTAAATTTTTTAAATATTTATATTTTTGAGTTATTGTGCTAGTAGAATTCACTGTATACTATTGAATAAAATTTTATAAAATTAAAAAATTTAAATTAAAAAAATCTTTTAAATTTGTTAATTTGCCTCAAACAAATAACAATAAATATGAAAGACAAAAAGAAGACAACGTACTCATATTATTATCCCTCTCAATTTATAAGTTATCTTTCAAATTTGTATTTATAATTAAATGTCAAAACCTTTTGTAATTTTACTTTCAAAATTAAAATATTTTAATTTTTTTAAATATTATTAATCAATATTTTAAAATTAAATTAAATATATATTTCAACCAAATACTAACTAAAAAAATAAAAATATTTTTTTTAAATATTCATCACATATTATGGAATTATCTACAAGAAAGTCTGTTTAAAAAATGACTTTTTCCTTTTCAATTGAGTTGAGAAAGGGCACTGTTGGGATTCTTGGTGGAAGCATGAATATTAATAGAACCTTTTTGATTTCTAACCAGGATTGATATGGCTGTTTTTCCATTGGTAAAGGAACCATCTGTGTTGGCTTAATTTATTTTGCTCACAAATGAAAAATTTAAGCCTACTCTCCCAAATTCTGTTTTTTATATCCCTTTTTAATTCGTCTAGTATTTTACTATCCTGTGTTGTTTATTTGAGTTATATAGTTTTTTTTCTCTCAAAATTTACAAAAAAAAATAAAAAAAAATTACTAAGCTTGACAAAAGATGGTGACATATTACAAATAAAATAATACTTATAAAACTAAGCAAAACATCTAGATGAACACTGATAAAAAAATACATAATGGATACACCTTGTAAGAGACGAGAGTGACATATCCTATTAGTAAAATTAATTATGTTTATATGTTACAACATTTAAAAAGAAAAGAAAAGAAAAAACACAGGTGCTGAAAGATTGTGAGCAAAAACTCTTCCTTTGTAGTTTTAGCCCAAGATTTTCCAAATCAATTAATTTAATTTTTCAAGAAAAATGCAAAGTAAGAAACATCTAACAATGTATACCTCCCTAGTTTGTGGCGTATCCTAACAACTATCTCAAAATATCAACTATGTAAAAAATCTAATAAAAGTATATGAGACAAAATTTAGCATTTAATTAAAATTCATGATGTCCTCAACATAACAACATATGCGTGTATTGCATGTATCTTGTTCCAAGAACCATCAATATATATTAGGTAGAGTAAAAGGGTAATTGAGAAAGAAAAAAAACGTTTTAGAAAATAAATTTGTTTCGAGTTTAAATCTTAATCAAACTCATATTAATACAAGTTTTAGAAGTTTCTAATTTTAGATAAGGTAGATAATGTTGGTGAGGTTATTAAAAATTATGTGATAATTTAGTTGACAAATGTGTGATTGTGATTTTAAGTTGTTTATTTATTTAGTGGTAGAAATTTGCTAGAAACTATTATAAATAGAACTTTCATTTGGAGTATTAAAAAATCAAACAAATGAGAGAAAAACAAGAGTGAATAGAAACAAAGCTTATAAAGAGGGTTTAGAGAAAGATTTGGAAAGTTTGTTAAGAGGGAGAATGTATTGATATTGAATAGTTTAACTATTCTCTCTTGTAATAATATTTAAGTTATCAATATTTGGAGTGATAAATTTCCAACAAAGTGGCATTATAGCCACAAACAAGAGTTTGTTGAGACGAACACGTTGTCCGAAAAAAAATTTAGCCAAATCAGAGTTCTGAAGCACCGCTACACTATACCAGAAGTTTTTAAGCCAACTCATCAAGTTGAATCGAGTCAAGATGAGTCAAACTGAGTCATCTAACAAATTGACCAAGTCAAAAAGCTATTGATCGAGCATTGATCAAGTCAAACGGTTGACTTTGACTGTTGACCACTATTGACCAAGCCCAAATTTTGACCGAAGTTTGTCCAAATGTTTTTTAGTGTTCCGGATCCATCCGTATAGTCAAAATTTTAAAGTTCACACCTTATTGAGAGTTAATGGCAAATAGCAATCTGGCGGCATTCCAAGTTCCACAACTCAAAGGAAGCCATTTTGACAATTAGAGTATCAAAATGAAGGTACTCCTTGGAGCACATAATGTGTGGAAAGTCATGGAGAAGGCTATGATGAGCTCAAAGACAAGTCAACACTATCCTCCACACAAAATGATAGTTTGAAAGACTTAAGAAAGAAAGACAAGAAGGCTCTCTTCCTCATCTACCAAGTTTTAGATGATGATGGCTTTGATAAAATCTCAAGTACTAGTTCCGCTAAGCAAGTGTGGGACAGGCTCCAAGTCTTTTACAAGAGAGGAGAAAAGGTTAAGAAGGTATGACTTCAAACTTTAAGAAGAGAGTTTGATACATTGCATATGAAAGAATGTGGGCTTGTTTATGATTACTTTGATCAAGTTTTAGCCATTTCCAATCAACTAAAAAAATGATAAAAAATTAGAAGATGTAGCTATTATGGAAAAAATTTGTAAAGTTTGATGGTATCACAACTATCATTTAGAAAACTAAAGATCTAGAAACAATGACGATTGAACAACTCTTGGGTTCACTGCAAGCTCACGAAGAGAAGAAAAAAAGAAAGGTATCGTTGATCAACTCCTTAAGACAGATGTCAACCAACTAATAATGAAGAAAGCTTCAACAATAATAGAAGCCAACGTGGAAGACGTCGTGGGCAAGGAAGAGGTCATGGTCGTGGTTGAAATTTCAATGATAACTCCAACAACTATGAGAAATGTTAAAGTTCTATGAGGGATCGTAGCAGAGGCAATTCAAACTCGAGGTATGACAAATCTCAAGTTCGATGTTATAATTATTAAAAGTTTGGGCATTATACTAGAGATTGCAAAAACTCCACTATTAGAGTAAATGAGAGAGCCAATTTTGTGGAAGAAAATAAAGAAAATGGAGGCAATATTTTATTACTAGCATGCAACAACAATAATGAATGGCAAGAAAACACATGGTACATCGACACTAGTCTAGCAATCATATGTGTGGGAATGGTCAATGTTCGTGGAACTTGATGAATCAAAAAACATGAATATCTCTTTCGGTGACGATTCCAACGTAGTGGTAAAAGGAGCAGGTAAAATTCTTATTCGCTTGAAAGATAGGAGACATCAATTTATTTCAAATGTTTATTATGCACCCAACATGAATATTTTGAATTTGTGACAACTCTCAGATAAAGGTTATGACATTCACTTAAAAGATAACAACCTTTCTATAAGAGACAATATGAATAACTTGATTACGAGGGTACTAGTGCTAAGAAATAGAATGTTCATACTTCACATTCAAACAAATATGACTAAATATCTTAAAGGATACTATAAAGATTCATCGTGGCTATGACATCTGAGATTTGGACATCTCAACTTTGGAGGACTAGAGTTATTATTCAAGAAGAAGATGGTGAGATATTTACCTTACATCAACCATCCCGACCAACTTTGTGAAGGATGTCTACTTGGGAAGCAATTCAGGAGAAGCTTTTTGAAAGAGTCAAACTCTAAAATCCAGAAGCCACTTGAGCTCATACATGCAGATGTTTGTGGTCCTATCAAACCAAGTTCATTCGGAAAAAGTATTTACTTTGTAAATTTCTTTGATAATTTTTCAAGAAAAAAATAAGGGTTTATTTTTTGAAGCAAAAATCAGAAGTCTTTGAAGCATTCAAGAAGTTTAAGACTGAAGTAGAGAAAGAAAATGGTCTTAAGATCAAAGCCATAAGATCTGACCGAGGAGGAGAATTCACTTCGAAAGAATTTCAAGAGTTTTGTTAAGCAAATTGAATTCGGCTACCATTCACTGTTCCAAGATCCCCCCCAATAAAATAGAGTTACGGAAAAGAAGAACAGAACCATTCTCCATATGGCACCAAAAGCAAAAGAATGAAAAATGAGTTTATGGGAAAATACTAATGGCATATGCGGTCTATTTAATAAATCGCTCATTAACAAGAAGTGTACAGGGCAATACACCACAAAAAGCATGGAATGGAAGAAAATCTGGCATTTCCCATTTGAGAGTTTTTGGAAGCCCATGTACATGTACCAAATGAACAAAGAAGCAAATTATATGATAAAAGTGAGAAGTTAATCTTCATTGATTACGACAATAACTCAAAAGGCTATAAGCTATATAATCCTAATAATGCAAAGATAATCATCAACTGTGATGTTTTTTTTGATGAAGAAGGTGAATAGGATTGGGGACCACAACATAAAGATTACAACTTTGCTTCTGAATTTAAAGACGATAAATAAACAATTATCGAACAATCAAGAGATGAGCCTACTACACCACCTACTTCACCATTGTTAATTGATGATAGAAATTCACCACTATTGCTTCTTCGCAGATTGTGAGCCTGTAAACTTTCTAAAAACTACACAAAATGCAAAATGGAAAAACGCAATGGATGAAGAAATTAGAGCTATAAAGAAAAATGACACTTGGAAACCTGCTCCACTTCCCAAAGGTCATAAAGCCATTTGTAAAGTGGGTATACAAGGTGAAAAAGAATGTTACTGGAGAGATTGAACGATACAAGACAAGACTAGTTGAAAAAAGCTATAGTCAAAAAGTTGGCATTGACTATGATGAGGTATTTTCTCTAGTTTCTCGATTAAAAATAATAAGACTAGTCATTGCTTTAGCAGATTAAAATAAGTGGAAAATGTATCAGATAGATGTAAAGTCAGTCTTCCTTAATAGAGTACTTGAGAAAGAAGTTTACATTAAACAACCAATGGGCTATGTGGTAAAATGATAAGAAGACAAAGTCTTAAAGTTAAAGAAGGCTCTCTACGGATTGAGACAAGAACCGAGAGCATGGAATAACAGAATTGACAAATATTTGCAGCATTTGATCCAGAAAAGGATCCAACAACGATAATTGGCTTGTCCTTTTTCATAGTGGACTCAACCGTCTTTAACATATTTACAAGCTCAGGGAGACTAGTCTCCATGTTGTGAATGTTAAAGTTGACAACAAATGTATCAAATGAGGGAGGTAGAGACTGCAGCAGAAGGTTCTTATAGAGTTTGTTCTCCATAACGATTCCAATGGATGCCAGCCTTTTAATGAGAGCCATCATCTTCAATCCATGTTCATGGACTGAAGAGCCTTCAGTCATATGACATCTGAAAAGTTCCTTTGAGATCTGATATCTCGTCTACCAAGTACGTTCACCATACAACTCTTGTAGGTGAAACAAGATTCCATAAGTAGTATTTTGATCCTCGTTCTACCTCTGCAGCTCATTTGACATCGATGCCAACATATAGCATCGAGCTTGCAGATTATCATCAATATGATGTAGGTAATCTGCATAAGCCTCTGAAATAATATCCTCCAGTGGAACCAAAGGAGGTGCGGTGTCGATGACATATGTCATCTTCTCAAATTGAAAGATTATCTGAAGGTTTCTTAACCAATCGACAAAGTTGGGTCCAGTTAATTTATTTTGCTCAAGAATTGTTGCTAGTAGATTCTTTGCAATTTTTAGTAGAAAATTCTACAAAATATACACGAAGCAGAAAATGAGTAAACTATGAAAAAATCATATTCATGTACTATAAGGTCTTTAATACTAAATGTCTCCCACTATTTTTTTCAAACTCCATCACCCCTAATGGAAGTTCGAAAAATTGAATTTTCTAGTGGGCTTGAGATCCAACAAAAAAATTTCACACCCCAATTTTATGAGCCCATGAAATATTTCTATTGGTGGTCAATTCTTTGACGATTATATCATCATACAACTCTCAAGTTTGTTTTGCCTCACATTTTTCCATATTTCCCAATTTTATGAGCCTATATGATAATAAATGTCAAACAACACCCATCAAACATTCGTGTAGATGGAGCATCAACACAAAACCAGCTCACGACTCATGACCAGTGATCAAGTACTTTAGCGTCGTCATGTCTCTACCTTTGATGATACGCATGGAACGATAGGTCCTACCTAACTTGTCCATTTTTTATTTGAAATCGAATTATAGAATATTTTTTACTTAATTTCATAAATTAAGTGGAGTTTGATTTTATCAAGAGCTGATCATAATTAAAATTAGGTTATCTATTTAATGCATGACATCATAATATCATTGCGCAAACATAAAAGCATTAAATAAAACTCTAAGCATGCATCTAATACATACTTAAATAAATAGATGATCATGAACCAATCTTATATGATCCATTTGAACCAAAAATATACTTAAGGTCAGTCTAAGAATAATAAAATGGAATAGAGTCAATTATATTATATAATTATATCTCAAACAATCATGGACCTAATTGGAACCTCCATTTTGATTCTCTTTTGTCCTCCAAAGAAAAAAAAAAACTTCACTATCTATTCTACTCTCTTTGTAGAAAATAAATAATTTACTTAAATGGAATAAGAGGTTCGCAAGCCTCATTTTTAAATCTAAAAATAATAAATAAAATCAATTACATTGATCTAATGTCTCATGATCATCCCATACATGCTTATAATAAACTTCATATGCAATTATCAAAGTATGTAAATTTACCAAGTTCTTAAATACAATTTTTGACTTGGGAAAATTTTAATTGCTTGATTTTCTTTGAAAAATATTTTTTTAAAAATTACTAAAATTAATATTTAATTTTAAAATTCTAGAAAATCAAAACAACACGGACCCAAAAAATTGAGGCGACAGGCAACACGACTGTTGCCCGTCGCAGCTGCCTGCGCGCGATGCGCAGTAGGCATTCTGCCTACTGTTGTCGCGTGAAGCATTCACATCTGGACGTGGCCATTGGGTTGCCGACACCCGTTGCACGCAACCTATTTTTGTCTCCCATTTTCTGATTTTTCTCCGTACACGTCCCTTATATTAAATTGCTTACATTTTGAAAATTACCCATTATAATACAGGCTCAAAATCCATATCGATAGCGTCCGCGTGGGAAGGGCCTCATAGTAGCGCTCAATCCATGGGAAGGATTTAATGCCACAGATTAAACAAGTAATTCCCGACAGCAATTTTTTGGGAAAACTAGATATATCGCTTTCAATATTTAAACAATTTAAATAAGAACAATTAAATAGAATTCCAATCATCAATTGCATTAATCATGCAAACCCAAATTAAGTATGTTAATCATGAATTTAAACAATTTAAATCATACTTAATCCAACAGATGGGTTAAAGGGCAAAGTTTACTTCAATTCTTGATTAAAAATTGATTTTAAGGATACTATCAAATTCTTTTAATAGGTGTTACTTGTCATATCATAGAACTGATAGAAGAGAGACATAAATTCCTGTGAGATTGACAAGTCATGAATATAGTAATTGATTACTTCATTCCCTACAACAAGCGAAGTGTTCAAAGGTACAAATCCGAAACTTATATATTTGTTTATATATTCACTTGAATAAGCACAATAAAAAATAACAAAGATAAATTATTTAAGTTCTTGAAATACGGATATGAAGAGAATATCAAGAAAATATTTTTTCTTTAAAAACAAGAAAAAAAGATTTTCAAGAAACACTTTTCTTTTCTATCTTTTCTTTTCTTTTCTTGGACAGAAAAATAGAAGACAAAAGCAAGCTTTTCTCCAGAAAAAATCTTATGAAACTTTCGGCTCTTTCCCTATCTATAGGGGCCGAACTCTTTTTGTCAATCTTGAATGATCTCCAAGTGAGATTATGATGTGATTTTGGATGGATTCCAAATCCTTTAACAAATCTCATATTTTTCTCTCTAATGTATATGGATTTATTTGATACTACATTAGTTATTAAAAATTATTTACATACATTCTTAATATTTATTTGAACTTTTTAAAAAATATCAAGATATATTTATATCAAATATATATCATAAATGTATATATAATAAATATCCAAGTGGCCGATTTTTATCATATAAAAAATCAGTCACTATTTATTTATTTATTTATTTATATAAATATATTAATTAAAATAAATCATATTTATTTTAACTATCCTCTTCATATTCTAGTGGACTTTTTAAGTGATTCATTTTAATTTTTAGACTTGGACTTAAAAGGTCCATAAATCAATCTAATTGATTTGATCCCATATTAATCAATCCAATTGATTAATTATACTTTACTCCAATTGACCTTTCTAATCAAATTAGGTTTAATTGAATAATTGGATTATTCAATTAAATAATTTAATTTAACTATTAAATTAAATAAAATCTTTAATTAATTAATTAATAAATATTAATTAATTAATTTCCAACAATTGGAAGATTCTCAAAATAAAAATATCACTCTCCATAAAAATGTGTGGCCCTATTAGGTTCACAATAAAACTAGCAGTGGGTTAACAACATTTGCAAATTATGAATAATATTTTTTTATTAATTAATTCAATTAATTAATTCGTTTGGAATTAAATTTTTAATTCCAAGAACCTCGCTACCATGAAAACATCTAGCAAGCAATCATGGCAAACTAGTTTTAGGTGAAATTGCGAGTAAACTTATTTCAGTTGCGAGTCCCACAAACGTACGGTCTTTTCGATAAATAATCTTTTGATTGAATTTAGGGCATTGATTATAAGTCAAAATTTTAAATAATTCAATAATTGTGATTCTATTTTAAGTTTCAATAATTCCTGAGAAATCCAAATTTATCCTGTTTTGATGAAAGTCTTTGAATCAAAACTATAAAAATACATGAGATTCTCTTGTTAAAAAGACAAGTATCGAATTCTATGTTGGCCACTAACAAGCCTCCAGGCACACCAATGCAATACCTAGCATACCCCATTTGTAATTGTAAAACAATCAAAAGATATATTAAAACTCCATTTACTATTAAATCTGTGATCGTGCCTCAAGTTCGAGAACTAACCGTGTACTATCGCAACACAGAAATTCTTATTTCGATAGGCAAAACCTCCAACTAAAAATTTCTTATGGGCCATGTTCGGTGTACTTGTTGTCTAATAAGCACCCACATACATGCACTTGCATCTCTATGTTAATGTCAATGGAATACGATATACTCGTCTTACAAGCATGCATCGCATGCACGAGTCTTATTGGGCTATTTGATATTGCGTCTCAAAAAGCCCTCGACTCAGAATTCATTTAAGACCAAATCCTTAGAGGCATGTTCCTTGATCGCTATCATGTGCGCGACCATACTCCGTAGTTAAATTTGGTGTAAGGACTTTATCTAATACATAAAAAAAAAAATACAAGGCATAAAATAAAAAATATATATATTTTTATTGAAAAACATATTAATAAAAATACACTTTCTTTATTTTTATTAAAAAAAAAAGTGTATTTCTATATGATGGCTTTATTTTTATTAAAATAAAGAAAGTGTATTTCTATATGATTGCTTTAGTTAGTATAAATGTGTGGTCTTGCTTATGTAATTGAGTCAAAGTTCTAAACTTATGCTACCAAAGTGCTAGTGAAGTACGTAGAAATTGAGCCACATAGTGGCATAAATTATTAATGAAATTTGATCCCAATTGGAGACTTGAAAACCCAACAAAGCGAACCATATGATCGAGTTAATTATAAAAATTATTTTAAAATTTTAACTTATTTATAAAAATTACCTTTTAAAGATTATGACAGAATTACTGGAAAAAAAATTAATTTTTTTTAATTAGATTATATTTTTTTAAAACTCTTCTAAATATAATTTTTATATTATGTAGAACTAATTAAAATTATATATTCATACAATTATATTAATTTTGTGAAAATTTTTGTAATATCTTATATCATATTTTTCTAGTGCACCCGAAACAAATCAAAATTATTCTTATTCAATAACATTATTTCCAACATATGAATGTGTGGGTTTTGGAAGCTAGAAAGAGGAGAGAAAGGGGAAGAAGAAGAAGAGAACAGAACAGGAAGGCGAAGAAGAGAAGGAAAGAAAGAGAAAAAAACAAGAAAACGAGATGGAAAGAAGGAGAAAGAAATTACGAGGGGTGGCTGATGGTGGCAGTATGGTGGAGTCGGCCACGGAGGTGGTGGCAGAAGATGGACACAAGATAGTGGAGAAAATAAAAAAAAATGTGAAGAATAGGTTCTATTATTTTCATTGTGAATTAAAATGTGATAATAAAGAAAAAATATAATAAAATAAGTTAAAGAAATGAGGATATAATTGTATAATTACATATCTTGCCTTAATTTATTTGATAATTATTTTATCAACCAAACACAAAATTAAATATATATCCATTTTTCTTATTATATCATACGAGAGCAAACGAGGCCCACGTGTTAATGCAATTTGATTTATCATTTCGTATATTGTTATTAATTCAATTTGTGGTTTGTGACGAGGTTTTGAATTGATTTTTAATATGTCTAGATGATTTAAACTCAAAATACATTATTCATAACAAATTTTTCCATATAATTACAAAACCACTCCTTAAGTTTGTCCTTAATTATAGAGATTATCCTCTAATTCTTGAAATTATAATTACCCTTTAACATGTGTCTCCATCTTTAAAAAAAAAAAAAAAAATGAGGATTTCCTATTTTGCTCTGGGATACTATTCATGAAATATATCAAAATAAAAATATGCTTATGGTTCATTATACTTTACAATACTCAGTGCATGTAATCATTACCTTTTTATTAAAAAAGGTGCTAAATATAATATAACTATAAGCTTATAATTTTTAGAATTAAAGTGTACAATTTTCTTCAAATTAAACAATATACGTTAAATAAAAATTCATTTTAGTTATAATTCTTCCCTTTGTAAAATTTCAAACTAAATTTTTAACAAAATTAAAAATTTATTTGTATTTGAAAATTATTGCAATAAAAAATACAAGCTTTTTATAATGTAAACTAGTATAGTTTCAATAGTTTAAATTATTTATTATAAAATTAAATAAATATTTAAATGTTAACGTATGAAACATAACTAAACTTAAAATTCAAATAAACAAAGTAAAAAATATTTTAGATTTTGTAATTTTAATTATTGTAAATTTAAGTACATATTTAAATACCCATAGAAAATCATATATTTAAATAATAAGAAATATATATATATTTTAAATAAATGAAATAAGAAAACTTTAAATTATATATTTAATTTTTTTTACTGACCAAAAAATACAAAATTGAGAAATACAATCTTCTCGATTCCCCTTGCCAGCATGCTCACCCCTCCCCGACTTTTATAATAGTTTATAGCAAAAATAGAATTTTGTTAGCCACTTACCGCGATTATTGTGGTCTTTAATATTTTAAATAAAAGGCACACTTCGTAAATGTGCCTTCTTTAAAAGGCGCGACACGTGTCAGCACCTCTTAAAGAAGACGCGCTTATACAACGCACTTCTTATCTTTTTATCTTTTTTAAAGACTTTATCCGCACTTCCAATTAATATATATATATATATATATATAATAAAATAACAAAGGCGTGGATTAAAAATGTGCCTTTAGAAAAAAAAAATCGTTAAGGAGCATTTAAATTCCATGTATATATATAATGTACATAGAAATAAATGTACAAGTATATATATAAACACATAAACATAAAGACTCAGCGAAAATTATTTAGTGCCACCTACAAGTGAGAATCAACCAAATATTTTGTGGGGATTCCCTCGCTTAAGCATTGCACCAAATTTCAAAAGGTAAAACTCCCGATCAGGTTAAGGTTATTGCACTTTGCCCGGTAAACTTTGTGCAATTTTTCCCTTTGCCACATCATCTTCAATAATACACAAAATAGGCATGTACATATATTTCATCTCGGTCATTTTACTCATTAAAAAAATAATAATAAATAAAATTAATAGTTATTTTAATAAAAAAGCAATTGCTAGTGAAATTTTAATGAAAAAGCAATTGTTAAGTTTTTTTTTCTATTATTTAGTTACTTTATCAAATCTTGAATTCAAATAAATTATAACTACTTCATCAGATCTTAAGCCCACATACATTAATTATAAATTATCAAATCCTATATCAATGTGGAGTAATATTGAGTATGAAAATAATAGATTGCATTAATAACGTATATTTTTTTATCTTCTCTAAATTTATTTAAATTTAGATTATTTTTTTCTTCAAAGTGCACTTTAGCATGTTTAACTTTACGTGGTTTACATATGTGGTCTTCATCTTGTAGGATAATTCAAATACTCTGATCGACTAATTATTTTTGTTTCATAAATTAGTTTTATCCATGAAATAAACAATGAAAACAAGGGATAGTTGAACATAAGACACCCAAGTTAGATTCATCTGTAAAAAATATTTTCATTTTTCAAAACTGAAAATGTGGTTTTCTCATTTTCTTGTGATTTTAAGTACAGTATTTCTAAAAAGTAAACACCTATTTTTAGAGCATATATGTTATTTTCAAAAGTTTATACCTTATTTTGAGAAATTAATATTCTAATGTCAAATAGGTTCCGTGTGAAATATTCAAGGACAATTAAATCAAATATTTTTTCTTGAAATAAAATATCAAATCTATTTGTCAATTCAATTAATCATATTTTGCAACTTATTAATTCAAATCTGATAGATAACATAAATGAAAATGAGTTCAAACATTACCTATATAATTGAAAATTTATGTATGATGTTAATGTGATATAATACTAATTACAAACTTAAATATCAAAATTTCATGACATATTTTTATAATGTCATAATGTTTTTGATAATTTTTGAAGTTAAAGAGAAAATACCCAAAGGTCAGACAGGCAAAGTGCAATAATCTATTATGATTTGACGGTTTTGTCCTTCAAAATTATTTATGCTTCACAGTGAAAGAAACCTGGCTGAATTAATTATAAGATCACAGTGAACGAATACAGAATTAAGTGCTTGGATCCCTTTAAGATAGAATCTGATTCGTATATAATTTGTTTTTAAAGTCTAAACATCATGACTTTCAAATATAAACCATATTAATCATCTATTTGTATTTGGATTTGTGAGGCCCCATATTTTTAGGGATCAATTTTGGTGATTTGTACCTGGATTTTTTAATTTGATACATGCTCAAATTTGTTCCTTTGAACATTTCTTATTGTTAGAACAACTTGGTAAAAACTTTCTTGAAATTTGTAGTCAAAATGTAAAAATATAGAACTCTAGGGTCAAAACCAAATTACTAAAATGTTGAATTATTTATTTAAAAAATTCTTTTTGGCTAACTTTAAAATCTTGAAGTTTTCTGCATTTTAATATGATGGTCAGCTTATTTCTGGCAAAACTTTTTAGTTTGTTGCTTTTTTGTTATATCTCAATTTTAATATTAAATAATAATTAACTTTGTCTTCTGATGATCCTCAAATCATGTACAAATGACTTTGCGGTTATAGAAAGATTTAATCGCATAATTTAAGGAACATTCATGTAAAACTGATTCATCCAAATGATGAAATGAAGAATCTTAGATCACTCCAAAATAGCTATAATGGTTCTTAGGTTCGGATTGGGTTTGTAAAAATCTTAGTACGATAGGTCTCGAGTTTTGACAATTCCATTTCAAACTCGATTTATTTTCATTTTTAAAGGAAACCAAAAACATAAAAATAACTTATTTCAGATGTCCGTGACTTAAGATCATTGAGCCATTCCAGTGATGTGAAACGTTGAGGTATTAACTAATTTTAAGATTTTCTACTTTATGTGCGATCATACAGAATGTTATATTCCATTTCATTAAAAAATTTGCATTGTGGATTCATAATGTTCTGTAGTCTATGTTGGCGATTATATTTGGTTCATGATTTAGATTAGTAAGCAGGTTACATGGGGCGTAATACGATCTTTCTTCAAAACTTTAGTTTTGTTTTTTCAAAATCATATATTTGGATTTGGATATTCGATTCAAATCTGACATTTATTCAAATTCGGTACCTATATATAAAAATTTGTGGATTTTTGGGTCAGAACCAAATCTATTGAATAATAATAAGATCCAGATCTAAAATGTTGAAACTCAACCTTTTGAACTGGTAGAATTAATCTTCCAAACTTTAGATTCAATTAATTTTTTTTTGGAGAATAATACTTATTTTTTTTCTTTATTTCATTTTCCAAACTCTTCTTCTATGATGTTTGAGTTATTTAATAAATGGATAAAGGTTCTTATCATAATTTCTGCCTAAACACAAACGACTTTACAAAAAAAAGCCATGAAAAATCTTCCTCCAATCTATTGTCAACCCTAATTAGAACAAAAAAATTGAAAGCCTTCATCCAATCCGGTGTCAGCCGTAATTAGAATGTAACTACACCTAGGTCCAAACTAATAGTAAGACAGCAGCCCACCTTCCCTCATAGTTGGGTTTAGTCATTTACTTTGCTTTCCCAAGGGCTGGCCCTAATAGAATTATTTTCATTTCATTATAGCTCATATGTGTTTAATGACACCCTAATTATGTTTAGATTGGACACCATATGTAGATAACTTTTTTTGTTGCTAGTTTATAACTTTTTTTTTTTTTTTTGTTGCTAGTTATTTTTAAAATATTTTTATTTATTAAAAGGGCTCAATGGGTTGAACAGAATTTACTTGTCCACTTGGGATTTTTGTTTGGGTTTGAGTTTGGAGCATGGTTTAGATCCAAGTAATGCCGGGGTTGAGGGGGATTATCCTTTTGCCAATTGGCTGTGGGGTGGTTTATAACTTCAGTCCATTTGTCATATCTAATTTAAAGCCAACGTGTTAAATTTGTTTTTAGTTTTCGGAAAAGAGAAAATATTATATATTAAATACTTACAGTAGAGAAATAAATTAATAATTATAGACGACGCATGAGAATAACGTATACAACTATTTGTTTTCAAGAAAGAAAATAAAATAAAAATGCACTAGCTATTAAAACCTTCACTAATAGTTTGAACTTGCAAGAATCAAATTGCTAATTAGGAACCTAACCAACTATTAAAAAGAAGTGCAAATGAGAGTTGACTTCTCCCATGTTTTGATAGATTAAGACAGTTTCTTGTCTTTTAACCAAAAAGCCTGTTTTATAGCTTCTTTCTTCTCTTTTAGGAGAAAAATGTAGAAGTGAAAACGACTATAGTGCTCGTTTAACCTTATCTTGAACTTCAATTAAAGGCCCTCTGTATCACTTCTCTCTTCTTCATTTTATTTCAAATCCCATGATTCCAAGAAAATTCAGGATAACTTGAAAAACAATGCTCTCAACTGATGTCGAAAGCCCCCCACTTGAGTCAAGATTTTGAACGTGTGCTGTGGGTGAATTTATTGTCTCTTTGTCATTTCACTAATAATCAAATGTAACAACACATTTGTTCTTGCAGATAATTAATCACAAAATACTACAATCTTAGCAAGTTTTAAGTATTAATATCGCATTTGTAAATAAATCATCTAACCTCAAAAGATTTAGAGTGGAAAAATTATAATGAGATTTAGATAATTAATTAGGTACAATTTAATAATAAAAATTTACCATAATGAGAATTCGAATTCGAATGTTGATTTTGACACTTCAAAAATATCTTCGGCACACCATTTCTAATATCTTAATGTGGAGACTAGATTTGCAGTGTAGAAGTCAACGCCACCACCTGCCCCTCCCACATTGCGCATACAATATAGACATTGAATTTGGCGTTGGGTCGTTTTTATGCTAAATTCGGTGGTCTTTTTATGCATCCTTTTTTATTCTATATTCAGTGGACTTTTTTATGCTACAGCCAACGAAATATACTTCATTGGTAGCATTTATATATAGTCTTTTTTTGTATTAATATATAAAATAAACAAATATGGAAGCCCACGTTGCAAAATTATATAAAGAGATAGATGTTACAACCCATAAAATTTTGTTCCTCGAGTCAAATTCGCCAAAGGCAGATAGATCATCACTAGAAAGGCATGATTTGAAGCACTTGCTTTTTTTTTTTCTCTTTCGGCCATGAAAGCAAAGTTGGACCCATTAAAGGTCAGATCAACACATGACCCAATTGTCAGATTTTTTCATATCAATCCCAAGTCGACAGTTGAGTTGTAGATACAAGCATAGATAAGTTTTTTATAATTGAAACGATAATCACATTGAGTTTATTATTAATTAATGATTCAATTGGTCCAACAAATTTAATTTAATGGATTTATAAAAATTAATTATATTTTTTTATTATATTATATAAAATAATAATATAATAGATTAATTGTCATATAATATATTTTATATAAAAATAAATAAATAATTATTTAAAAAAATCTAACAAAACACAAAATTAAAATAATAATATAAATATAACAAAATATTAAATTTAATTTTTTTTTAAAAAAAATAAGAAAGTAAAAAAGTAAAATAAATAAAAATAAAAATCAGTTTATATAGCTAAACGGATCGGACCGACCTCTTGCTCCCAATTGAATCAGATAAACTGGTCGATTTTGTCCGATTTTGAAAATATAGTGATAGATATTAGTTTAACTCGACATTAACTAATCATATTTAGGTTTTTAATATATGAATATTACAGTAATATTAATTAATTATTAATTGATATTATAATATTCATGAACCATGAGCCCATAACAGGCTCAATAGACTAAATCCAATAAGTCCATTTGGATTAATGCCTCAAACAAGGTAATACTCGGCCAAGTTCAAGAAATTCATATATCAACATACAAACTTGTACTATAATACTTAAGTTAACCTCACTAAAACTCTATAAATACCCACAATTTTTATTATGAAAAGGTATACAATAGAATTACATATTTGTATGCTTTCAAAATTTCTAATTTATATCTATTTGCTCTGGTGTACACAATGAATTACATATTTGTATGCTTTCAACATTTCTAACTTATGTTGCAGATGACTTCCAACTAGAATTTCGAATCAAATATAATAATGTTCATGATAATTTCAATAAATAAATAAAAAAAAGACAAAACTCTGAATAGTTAGCAATATGAAGAATATAGAAGAGCACCAAGTTACCATAAATCATTTATCCAACTTTCAATCTTCACAAAGTCTCAAGTCAAAATTGAGCACAAACTTAAAGCTCATAAAGAAAATTAAGCCAAACTAGGATACCATATTCTTTCTTTTCTGTTTTGGATAAATGAATAGCATATTCGTTGAGGAAGTGTGTGGAATACAAAATTTGGGACTCGAATGGATTCAAATACATAATAATAAGTTCAATATAAGTTTGGATAATCTTAAGCTGTTATGGATTTTAAATTCTTTAGTAATCGTGTTGAATTATGTTTCAATCATTATTATAACTATGAAATCTACAAGAAATTTGTGTTATTCAAGATTTTGAGTCTAAATCTTTTTTTTTTTTTTGAATATTTAAAATCCTTCAATTCCAACATAGCCTCATCTGACTTGTTTGATAAAAAAGTTAATAACAAGCGTAGGTTAATTGAGGGAAATCGCACTCGAAAAGTACAAGAGATGGCATCAAAATCACAAAAAGCATAGTGGTATGTGGGG
This sequence comes from Paulownia fortunei, assembly GCA_019321725.1. Classification (NCBI taxonomy): domain Eukaryota; kingdom Viridiplantae; phylum Streptophyta; class Magnoliopsida; order Lamiales; family Paulowniaceae; genus Paulownia; species Paulownia fortunei. The sequence goes on from CM033116.1 coordinate 7,269,654, forward strand.
AATGGACTCAGTTGAACGCGGAAAAAGCCAGCTGTTAGGCGGCAATAATGTTGTGAGTTTGCAGCTCATCACTAGAGTCTAGAGCTAAGCCTATGATAATACAAATTGTCTATAACTTATAGTTTTAGAGCTTTTCTGAATTCATATCAAACACAAATTCTCTATTTGTTTGGAAAAAATAAATTAGAATTGATAAAATATTTTTCATAAGTTAGTTTTTTATTTTTTAAACTTATAAGTTGCTGACCTATAAATTTTCATGCATAATTGAACATTTTACCACCTTTAAAATATTTTATACTCCTTCTGACCCAATATTATCTATTTAGTTTAATTGGGTATAAAATTTTAAATAAGAATTAAAAAAAGCAAGAATTTTGAGTATCGTTAAAAACTTGCCCTCAAATGAAGTAGTTAATAGTTAGTAGTATCAAATTATTGCTTTAAGTAAGAAGGTATTTATTATAAAAAAAATTATCTTTTAAAATTAAAATCTTATTTCAGGACGTTCTAAAAAAATCTTAAAAATATATTTATTCAATCCAGTAAAGAAAATATAAGTCCAGACCTAATTGTGTAATAGTTTATGAATCAATCTTCTATATTATGAATGAGTTGTTAGTATGTATAATAACTTCATAAACATATGATGTCGGGCTGTCAATTGGACACTAGTCATCGCTCCAAACTAACATTCCATAATAGAGGAAACTCCGATTTAGTCTACGGAGGGTTTAGCACGATGATGGTCTTTTTCCTAAAACGTTTCTCAAGAGTAGAGATATGGTAATACTTTGTTCATTCAAGTCACAATTCAAAGAAACATTGGAACAATATTATGTACAATATTTTTTTTAACCAAAGGGAGCTTATATTTGGTACAAATACTAGGCACGAAGAGAACTATTTATTTCATACAACATTTGATGGTAACATAACAATATTCAATACAATATTAATAGAAAACAAAATTATTTAATTTGAAATCGATTTGTATCGATATTTTTAAACCACTACTTAATTCACAGTTTCATCGAAATTTTCCAAAATAATAGAATAGGGAGAATATTGGAATGATTGAACACTAAACATAAGAGTCAAATCGATCACTCAAGTCTTTGTAGTGGTGAAACTGTTTTTGAGAGCAACATAAATCATTGTCTTACAGGGATGCCTTTGCCATCAATATTCTTCTAGATTTATATCATTGGAATGCATTGGATGCCCTCATCTTTAGTTTTTGTTCCTTTCTTCTTGTTGATTCATGTCCATTAATTGACTTCCATTTCTTCGTCAATTTGACTCTTGTAGTTTAAATTTCAATATGTGGACTGTTGAACACTATCGCACACGTTAATTCTCTTTCTACTTCAAAAATATGTCTCCTAAAACTCAATATTATTCTGTTCCAAAACCCTTCTGTTTAATTAACATAGCTATTGAGGCTAATTCATCAAATCTTCAAATATTTCCTTCAACTTCTATTAATTTGAACATTTCAAAATAAGACTTCATTCCTTAAATGATTTTTTTCCCTTCAAAACTATCATCTTAAGTAATATTATAATCAGTAAATTTTAACCACTATTTTTTAGGGTTAATTTCACTTTACTATCTTCTACTTTTATTGAATACCACTTTACTCCATATACTCTTAATTGTCTCACTTTGTACTCTCGTTTTATCTCACTTTATTCTCTTTGTACTCTCGTTTTGTCTCGATTTACCCTTTTGTAATCTCATTGTCTCAATTTACTATTATACATTTAAAAAATATCCAAATTATCTTTACCTATTACTTATTGTAAAATTACTTTAAAATGTGTTAAAACTAATAGAATTCTATTTATATTTTAATAATTTTTTAACTTAATTAATTCAACATGACATTTTTTGTATTTAACATTATTTCAATGAGAATTTGATATTGTCATTAATAATGAGAAATTATTGCTAATATTTTATGTATTTAATAAAATATTATTTAAAAATATATTTTATATTTTTTATACTTATGATGAACAAGAAATTTATAAATAAAATATATTTGCTAGTAAAAAATATCCTACAATATCAAAAGTTAATAAGAACTTCGTAAATAAAAAAAGCAGCCGCCAAATTTTAAGTATAGTATAATTTTAAGTATTAATTAATTAAATTGAAAAAAATTCTAACACAAATACAAATTTATTAATTTGGTTATTTTTTAATAGTATAATGGGTAAAGTGAGACAATGAGAGTATAAAAATTAAAATAAAATAGAATAAGAATACAACGGGTTAAAGTAAGACAATTGATAGTACAAAAAAATAAAATGATATTCAATAAAAGTATAAAAGATTGAAATTAACACTAAATTTTTTTTAGAAATAATAGTATAAAAATATACAAAATTTACATTTTCTCCTTCATTATCTAAACACCGTGCTGATTAAAAAAATTCCATAATTTGAGGACAGAGAAACTTTAATATAGTCAAATAAAGTAAAGACTTTGGTTGGATTCTCACCAACACAAATTATATGCGTATTAGTTACGCAACCAAAAACAACATGATCTACATGTGAGAAGGATTTCACGCCCGGCACACGAGACTTCATATCAATCCTTTCTTACAATTTAAATTTTTAGTCAAGAGGTTATTTAGTAGTTTGAGAGCGCTAGAGAAATACATTTCTCACATCACCAAGAAACAGGCTTGTAGTGGCTTACAAAGTAAAGTTACTCCAACAGTTACCTTAAAGTTGTGGGGGGATGCTTCCCCAAAAGTATGCACTTGCATTACCTAATAATACTCATTATGCCAATGTAGACCTAAAAAATTTATTGTAAATGCTATGTGTAATATATTTTACTTGTTTAATTTATATTTTTACGTATTAATTAGATAAGATATTTAATTGATAGGCAAATCAAATATTATCATGGATGAAATTGTGATAGTTTAGCAATTTAAATCATATCTTACATGTTATGAAAGTGAATTCCAATATGTTGGTAATTTAAATCACATCTTGTGATTAAAAAAATCAATGCTAATTAAATTAATGAGGATCAATCAAATCAAACCACTTCATAAAATAATAATGGTAAGAGTTCATATCCTACAAGTATAAATAAGGATAATATTTAAGAAACAATTCTATATAATTCTAAGTTCAAGCAAAAGAGACGTTGGAGGATGTTCCAAAATTATCAACTTGAATTCATCAAATTTGAAAAAATCCACAGCATCTAAGATAGATTTCAAAGCGTTCATCAAAAAATTTATCATATTATAGCACTTAATTTGAGATTACGATTCTAAATCTTTGAATTAATATTATCAAATGACAAACCAAATTTTAAGGAGATCAAAGTAGGGATGGCAATGGGGCGGTTTCAAATCCAAATCCACTTTGTTTGGGGTGGGTTTTTACTATTATAAATGGGTTCGAGGCGGGTTTGAATTTTTGTTTTCAAACTCTCCCAGCCCCAAACTTACCCCATATATTTTTTTAAAATATATTACAAATATTTATGAGATATTTTTTAAAAAAAATTAGTGTATTATTTTTTTAAAAATATACTTTTTAAATATTTTCTAAAAAATAATATAGGTCTAGTGGGTCTAACATATTAGTCTGGGTCCAGGGTACGTCCGAATTTGGGTCCTAAAAAAACTTGATGGGGCGGGTCTTGGATTTGGCCAAACTCGCCCTGTTTCCATCACAAGATAAAAGTGTCAAACTTCACCTTCAAGTTATAAAAACTCAAAGATCGCGTTCTTGAATAAAAGAATTAGAGGATCAATTTAGAGATTGTATCTCCAATTGATAACCAAATTTAATAAAATTTTATTTATACTATTTTTCTTATTCTTTTATTTTTGCAGACATGAAAATTGTACTACAAATTTCTAGCATGCCCAATAGAATAGTATGTGTCTCTTATCTTATTTTTCACAAATCAAGTTAAAGTTCATACGAAGACGAAGGACAAACACTTCACCTCCACAAATTTCACATTACTTGCATCAATTCATCAATCAACTTTTTGAACAACTATGCAAGTAGGGTAAATGAAGGAGGTGTTCATTTTTTCACTCAAATTTCATTCAAAGGAGGCATAACATGAAACTGAAGTTGTTGAAAGCCAATTCCAAATGAATGAAGAAGAAGATGAAGAATCATCACAATTTCAAACTTTTCATTGCTTTTATATACGAGTATAAATTATTTGAAAAATTTAAATTAAAGCCTGATCAAGCATTTCTAGATAAAAGTACAACTATCTAAATTTTTTAAATGCATTTGATAAAAGTATAAACTGTTAGTAATACTCCTTAGCACGAGAATAAACTAACAACAAGTACAAATAAATTCAAAAACTCATTGATATGAATATAAAAAGGTCTATAAATCAAATCAAATGAAGAACTCATTGACAAGAGTATAAAAGGTCTACAAGTAAAATAAAATGAAGTACTTCTTGATAAGGTATAATAGATCTAAAAGTCGAATTCAAATAAAGACTGTTTGATATGAATATAAACAATCAGCGAATTTCAAATTCAAATAGAGACTTTTTGATACGAGTATATATTATCTAAAAAAAATCAAATTCAAATTCAAATGAAGATACCTTGATACGAGTATAAACTATCTAACAAATTCAAATTTAAATTGAAGGTTCCTTGATATGAATATTAATTATCTGTGAATTTCAAATTCTAATAAAAGCTTCTTAATACAAGTGTAAACTATATAACAAATTCAATTTCGAATGGAGAGTGTTTGATATGAGTATTAACTATCTAATAAATTCAAATTTAATTTGAAGGCTCACTGGTACGAAATTCAAATGGAGACTCCTTGATACGAGTATAAACTATTTATAAATTTTATATTCAAATAGAGCCTCATTGATTCGAGTATGAACTATCTAAGGAATTCAAATTGAAATAAAGACTCCTTAATAAGAGTATAATCTATCTGCAAATTTCAAATTTAAATAATTTTTTTTGTAGAAGTATAAACTACCTAATAAATTCAAATTGAAATGAAGAGTGGTTGATACGAGTATAAACTATCTACAAATCAAAGTTGAAGAACTCCATGATATGAGTTTAAACCATCTATAAATTTTCAATAAATTCAAGTCAAGAGCTCCTAGATATAAGAAAAAACTGTACAAGTTCAAATTAATTCAATTGAAGAACTCCTTGATATGAGTTAAAATTGTCTCTATGTTTCAAATAAATTAAAGTAAACTATTATAACTTGATCCTCTCGATGAATGATTTTGAGACTCATTCATTTTTAACATTCATTAAAACAAATACACATGAACAAGTTTCGGGGGTATTTATAGATAAATTAAATTTGTGGCTAGTCAAATTGGGATATTTTGGCAATGGAGTGAAACAATCAACCTATTGATATTGGAAGACCCAACAAATCATATCTTGCAAATTTTGGAATTGATTGCTACTATTTTTGGTATTCCAAATCAAAATATTTTGGTTAAAGAAGTGAATGTTAATCAAATCATAGAGGACCAATCAAATCATGTTACTTTATCAAATAATCATGGCAAGAGCTCATATCAACATGTATATAGAAGTGATCTATAAGAAATAGACACAATTCTAAATTTAGGCAAAAGAGACAATGGAGATGGTTCTCAAAGTGTCCTCCATCTTTGAGTTATAAAAATCTAAAACTTGTGTTCTTGAAAAGAAGAATTAAAGGATCAAAATAGAAATTGTATTCCAAATTGATGATTAAATTCATTAAAATTTTATTTGTACTATTTTTCTTATTTTGCTATTTTTGTAAACACAAAATTTGGGTTACAATTTTTCAGCACGCTTAGTTGGATGATCTCTGTCTTTCATCTTCTCTCTTCACAAATCAAGTACACAAGGAGATAAAGGAAAAATCTTCATCTTCACAAATTTCAAGTTTCCTACATCAAGCCGTCAATCAATATTTTAAATAAATATGCAAGTGGTAGCAAATGAAGGTAGTGTTCCATGTCTTCACTCAAATTTCATTCAAAGAGGGAAAAACGTACAACTAAAGTTATTGAAAGCCAATTCACAGTAAATAAAAAAAATGTAGAATCATCACAACTTCAACTTTTCAATGCACCCAGATACGAACATAAACTATCTAATTTCTTCAACCTATAATATTCTCAATCACTCATTGATAAAGCCTAAACTGTCAATGATGCTCATCTTTATAGTTGACGTCATTCTTTTGCAAATCAATTTATCTTTAAGTTCGGACTGTTGAACTCCCTTTCATACTGAAATTCTTCTCCCAAAAAATTGCGTTTATCTCCTCGAATGCTCACCATCTTCTTCCATAGAGCGTTATGTGCAAATGCATTACTCAAAGCTTGAATATGGTGTAGAAGTTAAACTCCACAAGCTACACAATCTTTTTGCTTCAAGACTTATTTATATAGCATCATTTATTTTCAAGATTGAATTCAAATCTCATAGATATGTTGCATATATTTTCAAAGATCTCCACAAGATCCTTGCCTTACAACAAGATATCTTCATTACCTTCATTGCATCAATCTTGATCTTGTAAAATATCCTTTGATATTTCTATCCAAAATCTTGTTTACAAACTTCCATAATTATCAATATGTAATATGCTCAAAATAAATAAGATTTATTAAACAATACACCATTTAAAATTAACAACTATAAATGGTAAGTCAACTTGATCCCAAAAGTTTGTACAAGATAATTGTGATTGCCAACAATGCCAACCACAATCTTAATAATCCCCCCCTTTGATATTGTTTGGTCAAATATCATTTACTCCCCATAAGTTCAGCAATTATGCAGGATCTTTCAACTGACTAAATTGTTGAAACATATGTTTACTCATGTTATAGCAATGACAAATAATTCTAAAGAACTCCCCCTGCAGAAAAGATAGAAACATTCAAATTTATTGGTTCATTCTAAAATATCATAGTAAAACCCCATTCAATCAAATATGAGTTATAATCCAAGTCAAAGCCAAAATAGATAGAAATGTATGGGAAAAAACAACGATTATAAATCCAATATAATCCCATCAAAATTCATTTTCTTCTTGTAATAAAATTCATGCATCATCTTTCTTCTTCTTGTAAAATTCATGCATCATTGGCTGATTGTACTTCGCCTTTTTGACCAAATTGTGGTAAAGGTCCACTAAAACTAGAAACAAAAATCATAATCATGAGCGTCAATAGTGGAAACTCTTCCTAACTGTTTGCCCTTCAATCCAACATTTAAAGCATTCATTTGCTTTTCTTTGATAGTCAAGTTCTACATTTGTTATCTGATTCCCAAAACTTTCTGTTGAAAAAAATAGAGAAAATCTATTAGAGTTGATGTTGCAACATGATCACATAATAGAATTGCCAAATTCCAACATAATCACTTTAGCCCTTATGTTATGATTACAATAGAACAATTCAGTAAACATATCACAGTCCAAATAATCCATAATCAAAGTTAAGAATTATAGAGCATAGCATTAACAATAGCAAAACATAAACAACATTAGGAGCATCTAAAAAACATCAAACATATATAACACTAGGAGCATCATATTATCATCTAAAAACAACATCATAACTCTAGTTCATCCATAAACAATGGCAATTGAGTATCATCTAAGGAAACGACAACATAAACTCCCCCCCAAGTGTATGGTTTCAAATGAAAGATGCAAAACCAAAATAAACATGCATAAATCAATTATAATTAAATCAAATAAATCATCAAAAACCATTAGAACCACTTCTCCTTTTTAACCATAAAGTGTCAAGGTGTCATCACAAGTTGGATCAGCTATCAGTGTCAACAGTATCATTTTTATCAAAGCTTCTATCCGTATTATCTATCTTAGTCTCCTCATAATTGGAATCCTTATAGTGGAGGAATATTTTTTGAAAGATCATGACCTATGGAGGATGTTGCAACATTAACAGAGGATGAACTACCAACATTATTTGGTTCATTTCCTTTACCTTTCCCATAGAAGTCCTCATATTTAGCTTTTATATCATCGAGCAAGAAAACTTCATCATTAGAATATGTTTTAGAAGTCATTAATGACGAAAGAAAAGAAATCAAATACATGATTTCTAATAAATCACTTTTCCAAACCTAAAAGAGTCAACATCTTTTCCTTTTTGAGACAGATTGGAATAAAACTTATGCACAACAAATTAAACACGGGATGCAACTTTAGTTACTCTCCCTAGCAAGCCAACAGTAACCCACTTAACATGTTGTGACATATCAATCAACCATTTAGAATGAAATTTTCTTTTCAACATATATGTCGATAAATTGTTGTTTATGGGAGAATAAAAAGTAGAGGACAAAACATTACTTATCTCATACCTTAAAGTAGAATCATAGTTTACTTTATGAACTAGTTTAGGGGAAGCATCTTGATAGGATTCAAAATTTGAGGCTTTGGAGTCTGAAATAGAAGATGTCTCGGTCTGGACATTTTTTTGCAATCTCGAAGTCCTGCTAGATGCTGCCTTAGTGAAATCTTCCTTCGATTGGTAAAGTGGATCATTATTAATAACTTTCTTATTTTCTTTCTACACTGTCTATACTTGAATCCCTATGCTGAAGCATTCTGGGTTTGATTCACAGTGGCAGCCTGGTCCTCTTTAAGTTGTTGCAACAAAAATATGTGATTCATCTTATATTGCAACTAGAGGATTGGTTGGGGGCCTAGTAATAGAAACCAAGTAATATCAATTGGTTGTAGATAGGTCTCCATGGTTACATCAAAATCTCCCTCATTGTGTTCAAGATACACTTTAGAACTATCTACTGATTCATTAGGTGAGTTTTGGGTAGTATAATCTCTAGAATCAGTGAAATGAGAACTAGGTTGTCCTTCTATTGAAACACATCTTCAATTTCCTCATTTGTTTCAGCCCATTTCGGATCATATGTAAGCATGCACAGTATAGGAATAATAGTAATGAGTGTTAGATTTTCAAGTGTAGGGTTTGTTCTTTTCATTTGTTTAGATATAGAAGAAGAGGTCACCCTTGCTTCCCTTTTTTGTGAGGATATTGCCTTCTTAGAGTCGCCCATGGAAGCCTTTCTTGTTTTCACCATTTTTGAAGTCTGAAACAAGAAGAGAACACAGATGGGTGAAAAGGAAAAAAGAGTAGAAAAAATAGCTTTGTAAAATTCAGTTTTCTGCAATGTGTCACAATAATTTAACCACACATAAACCCGCCCAAAATTCTCGCCAGAAATACTAAACAGTTGTTGTAACCCCATAATAATTGAGATGATTATCTTCCTACAAATGAACAAAGATATGTCCAATCATCTTAAGTAAGGGAAGTTTGAAAGTTAGATAATGATAAGGATTTTGTTGAAACAAGATATACAAGATCCACTTCCATATTTATTAAAATCTCTTTTGATACACTTCTACAAAATTAAAAAAAAAACTCCTAAATTATGCTTATAAATGCAGAATTAAAACATGCATATCAATCTATGGGATTTTCAATAAATGCAATAAAATAAATGTATCACATGTTTTAAAAAGATCAAATATACATGTCTCAAAACAGAAAATCTTTTCAAACTTATATGCATATAATTTTTGTTTACATTTCGAATCTAATTCCTTAGATATTTTTGAGAGAGAAATTTTTGTGATATTTTTTTATTTTGAAACTCGTGTTGAGATTGGATTTGGCTAGCCGGAGCTTTCACTCTATTCCTAGGGTAACTTTTTTCTCATGATTGATCATTTCCCTCTCTCTCTCTCTCTATCTCTCTCTTTTTAATCTAGAGATACAAAGGATTATATAAACACATGGCTAGCTCCACACCATAAGGTAGGTAGTTTTTTTTGCCAAAGGTCTCCAAAAATAATATAAATATCAAGAAACATTTCTGGAATGTTTTTCAATTTCGCATGTAGTGTTATTCTATTGAGATTTTCCAAATTGAGGCACATAATTTGATAATTTAAAAACACATATTGAGAAATGAATTATGTATTGCGAAAATTCGTGAACGCAAGCGCACTCATGAGAATTGTTGAATTATTAAGTACCAAAATTATGTTAACTCTAATTTTATTTGAATAAATGAAAATGGGTGATTATGATTACAAACTAAGTCTACCTACACTAACTAATGATAAAAATCAACTAATGATGAAATTCAAAAACTCAAAAGCCTAGGGTTATGATTTCACCATAATTAATCCGAATTGAATAATTCATCTCATCAATCTCAATTTAATTCCCAAGTGATAGTCGAGAATCCCTAAATTATCCACTAGCCTCTCCCAAGGTCTAATGAAAATATTATCAATTGCTAACCTACTATATTCCTATGTGAATTACAAGAATCAACAATTTATTAGGTTCTATGGATCTCTAACAAGACTACACAAACCATGCAAGTATATTCCTATCTTACATGCAATTTATGGTTTTCTACACATAGAACTAGACACATATATCACCTCCCGCGTCAATATGATTAGCAAATCATTCAATTAATGGCTAATTAATTGAAAGCATTAATAACAATGTAGAAAACTCAACTTGAAAATTAAATCAAGAATTAAATTGATAATTATATCCAAAACATCATAATTAGATTGCATCACAACCCTAGAAAAATAAATTAGTTCATGATGGTAAAAATAAAAGATAACTCAACAATATCCATGAACATAATTAATGAGAAAAAGAGGAAAATGAAATAAAACTTGGAAGATAATGAGTTTCTTCCCTTGTAGATGTCTTCTTCACAAACCATGGAAGAATTATCTCATCCTCTTCTTCTTTCTTCTTCTTTCTTGGCTTGTTTTCTCTTCTCTCCCTCTCTCCCCCTCTAAAAAATCTGATATCTTCCCCTTGGAGGCTTTTAAATCCTTAAACTTGATTGGAGATGCCCTAAAGAGGGCATAAAATATCAATTTGCCCTTACTTACACGGTTGGCAGCGCCTAGGCACCAATTTCCAGCGCCTAGGCACTGCAGCACTTTGCAGCCCAGTGAGGGCAGCGCCTAGGCGCTGCACATTCTGTCCTAGACAGACCTTGCAGCGCCTAGGCACTGCTCTTGTTGTCCAAGTTTGATTTCTTGTGCGCTTGTAGCCTCTTTCAACTACTTTTTCACTATTTTCTAAGCTAAATTGGTTTTTGGTGTCTGCATATTAATTGTAGTTCTATGTCTTTGCGTTCGATAGGCACTTGAATTAACTCAATATGAAATCTTTGGAAAGAGTTATGCCTAAAATATCAAGGTGTATCATACCAGAAATTTTCAGTTAAGTGCAGACTATTTAACCCGATTTTTCTCATTTAACTTGAAAGAACTGGATTTCATAGTAAACATGAACATTATAGATATATCTCTTGGATTTCCAATAATTTAAGAAATAAGTCAAAATGATATTGGAACAAAAAGTTATGTTTGATATAGATATATTTAAACCAAGTTTTATGTTTCTTTCCATTTTCTCCTTATTTTGCTATTACCTACAATATTTCAAACTAAATTCATAAAAGTTAACAAAAACACTTGAAAATGAATCAAAAAATTAAGCAAATCGTACTCAATTAATAGGTATAAAATTAACTCATCAGTATGCCTAATGCAGTTCCTACCATGAAAAACAAGCAATCCTAAAAAGACTAACATGTTCTAACAATCCTCTAATTTGTTGCAACATTTATAAATGAACACACATGTTATTTAGTTGCAACATTTGAATGCTCATATAATTACACAACACAGATTCCTAGTGACTTTCACAAGGAATCAAATCGAAGTCCATCAGGAGGTTTGGTAAAGATGTCATCAAGCAGTTTCTCTATTGCAACATAACCTATTATCATAACCTTTTTTCAATCAAGTCCCTAGTAAAATAATTATGGATATCTATATGCTTAGATCTAGGATGTTGAATAGGATTCTTAGATATATGAATTGCACTAGAATTGTTGTGGTAAATATATAATACTTCATATTCAATGGTGTTGTAGTTTTTCAATATCTACTTCATCTAAAGAAGTTGAGAACAATAAAAAGATATCAAGTTGTTCCGCAAGTAAAACAACTTTGGGTAGTGCTCTTCTGGTTGTCAGCATATATAGCCTAATCTTGCATAAACACCGACTCAGTATTGTCATTGTTCTCCATTTCACATTATGTTCTTGTTGTTGCAACATAGGGTACTAGTGTGGGTTCTGTTGCAACATCAACTTTAGCAGAGACTTGGACAGAATTTTGTTCAGCATTTCTTTCATCACCGAGCTTAAGAATCTCCTCTTCTACCAACTAATCTACAAAGATATTATAGTCATCAATCACTATATTTGAAGATTCCATGACAATTTAGATTCTCATGTTATACACATGGTATGCCTTACTATTCAAGGAATAACCAAAAAAAACTCCTTCGTTACTCTTAATATCAAATTTTCTTAACTCCTTACAATCATTTAGTATACAACACGTACAATTGAAGACATGAAAGTAGTTAAGGTTAGGCTTTTTACCTTTCCAAATTTCATGTGGAGTTTTCTTGGTACCTGGCTTCAAATATACCCGATTAATAGTGTAACATGTAGTGCTAACTACCTTTGCCCAAAAATGCATGGCTACTTCTCTAGGTTCAACATTAATCTAGCTATCTCTTGAAGGGGATTGTTTTTCCTTTTCACAATACCATTTTATTGTTGTGTTTTTGCAGCCAAGAATTCATGTGCAATACCGTACTTATCACAAAAATTGGTAAATATAGTATTTTCAGATTCCCTACTATTATCACTTTTAATTCTAACTATCTTACTAATATTGTTATCCTTTTTTTTTCAATTTCTTGCATAATTTTTTGAACACTTGAATAATATCAGATTTTTCTCTAATAAAATCTAGCCAAGTAAATCTAGAAAAATCATCGACATACACAAACACATACTTTTTACCTTCTAAACTTTGTACTTGTATTAGTCTCATTAGGTCTATGTGGAGAAGTTCGAGAGTTCGTGTTGTGCTGATGTGTTGCAACACTTGTTTGTACCTTTCTTTTATTTTCCATGCTGGCAAGCACCACATACTCCTAGATTCTTATTATTCAATTTTAGTAATCCAAGCACAACTTTTGTATTCACAATCTTAGTCAGATTTTTGAAGTTCAAATGCCCTAATTTTTGGTGCCACAAATTAGTTTCATCTAATTTTATGTTGTAACATGTCTAAGATTGTTGCAACATACAATAGTTATAAGATGATCGAAAGCCAGTTAATACGCACCTGTCAGTATCATCAAATACCTATCATTTATCTTTATTACACCTAATAAAGAGATTCAACTCACAAAATTGATTGATGTTGATCAAATTTACATTCAAACCTTTTATACGGAGTACATTCTTTAGCTTTGGTAGTCCTTCAATATTGAGTAGTCCATTTCCAAGTACTCGTCTTTTTTCTCCATCTCCAAAAAGTAACATGTCCTTCAGTCACACTTTGATAGTCTTTTATTTTTTTCTTGTCATCTATCATATGTTTGGAACATCTACTATTAAAATAGCAAGAGTCAACAGTACAAGCTTTTAAAGAAGTGTATGCAACATGACATCTAAGAACTAACTTTTTAACCCAGATTTTAAGTTGAGACTCATTTTTCAAGTAAATTTTGATCTTAGGAGCATGTTTTAGCAATTTATGTTCATGTTTCAACATTGCGGAAGACGATTAGCTAAATCGCATACCATTTTTTCAAAGACATCTTATAGTTAAAGCATCTTAATCTAATAAACCTCTTAGGTTGAGGTTTTTGAAAAATAGGTTTCTTACTTTTGTCAAAGATAGACTGCAACAAGTATTATCTCCTAAACAAAAATAATTTTTTACTTTGAGGACTCACCAGTATATCTCAAACTATGATGATCACTATAAAGTTTTCCCATAGTGAGAATTTCATCCAAGTTTTCTTACTAAAGTTAAATTTATTCATCTTCCACATGTTCAACTCTAGCTAAATCTCATCCAATTGTTTTGTTATTTTCAGCAACAATGAGATCATACTTGATTACCTTATTTTTCAATGACTCTTTCTCCATGTTTAGTACAATTGTTCCTCAAGTGATTTATTTTTCTTACATACCTCAACCCATTTTGAAATATTTCATTGTACATCAGGTTGACATCATTGATACTGGGCTCATCATCACTACTAGCCTATAAAATAGTACAGTACTAGTCTTCTTCCACGTCTTTCACATCTATTGCAGTAGATGAAGTTAAGATGATGCATCTTGTAAACATGTGATAACATACCTTTGTGACGTTGCAACATAGCCAATAATATTTTTTGACTCATATCGAAATCTGACCGCCAGCTTTTGTATAGAAAGCTACGTGGTTGTTGACATGTTCCTGTTTATCATCTTCTTGACTTCCTTCTAATTCTTTGTCACTCCATATGGTGTTGAGTGAACGATTCACCCATTTCAATGTGGCGCACTTAGCTTGTGTGTGTCTAAATCCCTTGCATTCACGACACTAGATCTTTATATCATTCATGTCATCAGAAGGATTAATAAACTTTTTTCCATTTTGAGAATTAAAAGGCTTACCAGATTTTGGTTTGTTGAATTTTGTGTTCATCTTTTTGAGAAATTTTCTAAATTTTTTGTTAATAGAGTAATAGAATTTGACACATGAGCATTGTTCTTTGGTTCAATTGTTGATTTTGGAACTTAAATTGCAATACTTTTTTTCCTTCTCTCTCTATTGTGATTGAAGTTCAATTCAAATATTTGTAAGAAAACATCACGAGCTTCTTCAATGACAGTGACCTTATATGCAAACTTTTCTTGTAGTGACATCAATATTTTTGGAACAAGCTTGAAATTTGTGTATTTTTTGCCACATGCTTGGGCTTCATTTGCTATGTCACATAACTTTGTATTGAAAGTGGTAATAGTCTCATTGTCCTCCATCCTAAGATCTTCAAAACTTGAAGCTACAATTTGTAGGCTGACATTCTAACAATTGTTTTTCCTTCATATGCAGTTTGCAATATTTTTCAAGCCTCCTTTACATACTCACATATTTCAATAAGTTTGAATTGATTAGTATCAACAATATTGAAAATTGCATCCAATGCTTTAGTATTATAATTGGCAATTTTCTTCTGCTTAGTGTTCTATTGCTCCTCTAGTTTGAGAACCTCTTATTTCTTTTCATTTGTCATTATTGGATGTGTCCAGGCTATTATAACAACATACCATGCCTTTTTATCCCATCATTTTTGCTTTCTAGTACTAATAGTTCGATCCTTTCAACAGTGCAGGATGTGTTGTTGATGCTCCTTCGAGAAAGTCATCCATTTCTATATGTTTACATATCAGTTTTTGAAATCTCACTAAATATGTCTAGTGACCTGCTCTAATACCAATTATAAGATCTTTTTTTTTATGTTATTACCAACTCTAATTTAGTTAGTGAGGTTCAATTATTGTAATATATAAAAAGTTTGTTGTAATGAGTTGTCGAAAATAAAAAAGTGATGTAATAATTTTTTATGTACTTCAGATATAAAAGTATCATATATATACAAGGTCAAACCTACAAAATGAACAATTTACTAATTCAGACTACGAATACAATATTAAGAGTTATTCATAAAATCAAGACCCCTTTTTATAGTTGACGTTGTTCTTGTACAAATCAATTGTTCAATTATTCAACAAGATCCACTCGACTTTAAGTCTACACTGTTAAACTCCCTTCAATATTGAAATTTCTTCAGACGGCAGACCGACCTTCTCCTGAAAATCTTCAAATTCTTCTCGCAAAAAATTGTGCATATCTCCTGAAAGGCTTTCCCTAAGAGTGTTATGTACAAATTTACTGCTCAAAGCTTGAATATAGTGTAGATATTAAACTCCATAAGCTACACAATCTTCTTGCTTTAAGACTTATTTATGTAGTATCGTTTATTTCCAAAACTAAGTTCAAATCTCGTAGATATGCTGTGTATATTTTTTCAAAGATTTCCAAAAGATTCTTGCCTTATCTACAAGATATCTTCCTTATCTTTATTGCATCCTAGATCTTGTAAAATAATCTTGAATATTTCTATTCAAAATCTTGCCAACATACTTCCATAATTATCAATATCTCATAAACAAAATCAATAAAATTTGTTGAACAATATACCATTTAAAATTAACAACTTATAAATGATAAGTCAATTTTATTCCAATTTTTTGAGCAAGATAATCGTGATTGCCAATAATGCCAACCACAATCCTAACATCATTTTTACATATTATGCGAGGACTTACCCGTGGATGTGAATGGTAAATGCACTAAGCTCCTGAAAAAATAAATTGCTGTCAATGCTTTCCATTTGTCAGACTTAAGCCAACCAGGGAATAGACGTCATGTTTATGAACCCTCTCTTTCTCTCTATTTATATATATCTATAAACACACACACACAGAAGTTATTAACCACAAGAAGCACTATGAGATGACAATTCATGTTGCATGCAACTAATATGTAGATTCTGAGAGAGAGAGAATCTTCCCACTGCTATAGAAGTACTGATAAAATCTAAATGCCTGTTGGTGATCGTTATTGCACTCAAAATTGTAGCAATTTTTCGGGTTCTTAATTTTCTGAATTTGGTTTTTGACCAACCAAGGAGCGAAACGTCAAGGGCTGATACATGGGTTAGTTACTTTGGTCATAGAAAGTTAGAAGGCCCATCATATTAGCAACTAAACTATATGTACTTTAGACAAACAGATGGATACATACACTTTTGAAGTGATATGTTGGATTCTTGAGTACCTTTGCTCAAAGGGACGGGGGAAGGGGGGTCCCCATTCATGGTGATTGTACGAACATGGTGTTTATTTTTTCTATGGTTTTTCAAGATTGGGAATTTTGTAAGTGTATTCAAAATCTTCATCATGCCAATAGTACTCAATAGAAGTTTCTTATAATTCATGTCATCATAAGTAATTAGTGAAAACTTTTATTTTCGTTATATTATCATTATACATGTATAGGCAACAACAATTTAAATATTAATTCTTGTTATTATTAAATTTATACAAATTATTATTGTGATAAAAGAAAAATTATTATAACTTAATACATAATAATTATGATAATGTAATGCTTTCTCACTTAACACACCATCGCTAATATTTTTTTTCTTGTAGTTTAAGCAAGTATCTTTGAATTATCCACTCAAAAGTTGTAAATAAATCAAAGACATTGAATCAAGAATTAACGGAATATCTTTGCATGCGTGTTGTAGTCGTGTTTGAAAAAATATACCATAATAGTGTATACTTAACCACACCTAAGAATAGTGTAACTAAATGTATCTTTGCACTGCCCTAAAGTAGTTCATGCACCAATGCTAGGTCCAATTACCAATCTTTGAATTTTTCTCAAATTGAAGTTACAATTTGTTCAACTAGGAGAGAAGCCAGGGGGCTAGCAATGATAAAAATTCAACTCTTTATTGCAAATGGGGGAAGAAAAGAACCACAGTTGCAAAATGTGATTAAAAATGAGTACTATCATAGTGGTAAGGAGTCATGCAAAAGCCTAGCATGATATTGACATCTCTTGAATCAGACATATAACAAAACTAACCAGTCAAAAAAGGCATCCTTTTTTTTTTTTCTTTCTGAAAATCTCTTCTTAATTAGTACCTAAATTGAATCTTAATTTCTACTTTAAGCAGTCTTATGTCATTCTAATGATGATTAGCTAAAGTTTGATCTACCTAACCTATGAACAAATGATTGAATCACGGGCAGAAAGGGAGCCAAGGACGGACGGACGGCGGCTCCCGGCTCTCTTAACTCCCGGCTCAGTTCTTTATTAGATAGGTATGCCTCCCACATGGGTCTTCATAAAGTATACATTTTTTACCCATCTTTCTTGAAACTAAGTGGTGGGGACATCTTTATATTTTGTTGTCAAATTGCAAGTTGGGTTTAGGAATGGATGTCTCACGACGCAGATTATGAGTCAAAAAATGTAAAGTGTCATAGGACCACAGTGAAAAAGTGCATTCTCTTATAGTTACATTGTTGACTGAATATAGATACAATTCAGCAAAACTACATTCTGGTACAGATTTTGTCCCTGGATTGCAATATTGTAAGAGGCTTTCCTTGTCTCCAAAGGGTTGATTCTCACGTGGAATAAGAACATCAGGGCCAATATTATATAGTTGAAAGATGTTATATATCAAGTATTGTTGTTATAATTGAATTGGTGGTCAAATCAATTTTAGTGTCGGTCAATGGTTCAACTGTCGGTATGAACGCTTCAACCATCGGTCTGATCGATTTGACGAAAATTGACTAAATTTTTTTATTACATTATGTAAAAGGGTAATGCAATAGATTAATTTTTATGTACAAAATAAAAAAAAATAACTAACTAAAAAGTATATTTAACGCCTCAAATCAAATAACTACATACATGTAACCAAATATCAAGTTAAATTTTTATTTTTTTAAAAAAGAAAAAGTTCTCACTGGTTTCTTGACCGTTTGATCGATTTTTTGGACGGTTTGATCAATCTGATCGATTTTTCGATTTTTTGCCCCTTGTCAGATTGGACCAACCACCAATTTATATTTGGATCCTATGAACTGACCGACCTAATCAGATTTTAATTGACACCAAGTGATAAGTTAATTTTGTACCAAACTATTTAATACCCTTTTACTTAATATATTATTTATTTTCAAGTATTTTGTGTCAATTTTAAGCATTTTATGTTAATTGTATAGGTCTCGTGGAAAAGAGAAGAAAAATTAAAAAAGAAAACTAAAATTCATAAAAAAAAAAAAATAGAAGTCATGCCATGACTCAATAAATTGGAGTCGCGGTTCTGAAGTTAATTATAATCCAGTTTATTTGGTGCCACAATGCCAAATTTTCAAGCCCTGGCACCTAAATTAATTAAATTTACAAAGAATGGCAAACCACTTGAAGCCGCAGCACCAGTTCGAAAGAAAAATTCTAGATTATTTAGTGTCGCGGCACTAGAAAACAGAAAAGAAGACATACAGTTTGGAGCCATGGCCCCTGAATTTGGAGTTGCAGCCTCAATTCGCAAAAAATTTAAAATATGATTTTTAAGTCAAATTATGGGATTTATTTTTGGAGGACTATAAAAGACAACTTTTAAGACAATTTTGGAGACTTCTTTTAGCTGAAAAACACAAAGAAAAGCAAGAGGAAAGAGAGAGCAAGGGCTTCAAGATTCAAGATTTGGGGTTCTTCTTCAAGATTTGAGAGTTCTTTTTCTTTTCTTTTTCCTTTTCTCTTACATTTTATCATGAATTCAAATTTATCTATGAATTTGATAGATATGATTAGGAGCTAAGTTTCTAATCTAGAGTTTTGATATACTCTAATTAGGATGATTTGAATTTTTCTTTCAATTCAATTGAATATTTAGATCAAATTGAGTTTTCTACATGGTTCTTAGTACTTTCAATTATTTTGGCTACTAATTGAATGATTTGCTAATCATAATAATTAGGAGGTGATATATGTATCTAGTTCTATATGTAAAAAATCATAAATTGCATGTAAGATAGGAATATATTTGCATAGTTTGTATAGTCTTAATTGAGATCCATGAAGTCTAATAATTTATTTATGTTTAATTCATATAAGAATATAGTGAGTTAGCAATTAGTAAAATTTTCATTAGACCTTGGGAAAGGCTATTGAATAATTGAGGGATTTTCGACATCAACTAACAAAATAAATTGAGATTGATGCGATTGAATATTTAAATCGGACTAATTATGGTGAAATCATAAACACTGAGTCTTTAAATTATTTAAATTAAATTATTTGATTTTGCACATTAGTCTAGTAGTAGCTCACGTTTTTTTGCATTAATCGTCACTCACTTTCGTTTGTTCAAATAACATTAGAGTTAATCTAATTTTGATATTTAATAATTCACAATCTCATAAAAACGATATTCTACTCATCCACTTTATTACTTATTTATGATATAACATGCACTTACGTTCACGCATTTCACAATACAAAGACATGAAATTATTAGTGAAACGGTTCAAAAATTTTGAATTCTAAGAATTTACTTGAACTATTAAAAATTTATATTAGTAATAAAAAATTAAATGACAATATGAAAGTTGATATTAATGGCATGTATTAAGTAATAATAATTTTATTTGATCACTAATGATATGTATTAAGTAATAGTAATTTTTTGCCAACTTAATAATGACAAGAATTAGTTTTTTAAAATTTTACTAAAATAATTAGTGATATACATATTGTGATAAATTAGTGATAATAAAAATTGTCATCGTAGTTTATGATCATTTTTTTATTATAACTATACATGTACCACTAATTGTTAGTTTTGATGACTTAAATATTGTTATAGTCACTATTAAGTTTGAGCAACTTTTGGATTATCAATTAATATATTCTCAATTTTTTTTTTCTCCATGTAGAACTAAGAATTAGTATTAGAGTGACAAGAACGAAGATACGAAGCATTAAGTACCATATACACAACGTGTGCAAGAAGCCTAAATCAAAGGCAAAAATATTGATAGGAAACAGCAATATACATTTTACAATAAGTTGACTATTGCATTATACACGTTACTATACTAAGTATATTGTGGACTACTAACAGTACAGGTCGAGTGCTCCAAAAAAGTCATGTCCCCAAAGGATTCCTGGTTGATTCGTGGGGGCAAAACGTCACTTAGTCAACAAAGGGTTCAAAATCCCCTGAACTCAAATTACCTCGGTTTACGTCCTATAAGAAGGTTCAGAATGACCGTTTTTAAAGTTCGAATCTCCTATTTCAATTAGTTATTTTATTTGATATTTAAAAATATAAATATACATGAAATGTAAAAAATATATTTTTTTAATAAATATTTGAACTTGGATGATATATATTTTTTGACTTACATCTATAAAATAAAATACGATATAAACATAAATTAGATAGACGATCAAAGTGATTTTGTAGTGTATTTCCATGAAAAGTATCGAATCAATCTATATGATTTTTGGTTGGCCACAAAGTTTTCAAGCCAAAGACTGTACGACAAGTAGGAATGGCAATTGGGTGGTGGATGTGAGTTTTAACAGTATAAATGAGTATGAGTCGCAAATTTAGTTTTTTATTTTTAAACCCGACTCATTTATTTTTTTATATTTTTAAAAAATTATTATAGTATTATTTTAAAAAATATATATTTTTTAAATTATAAAACGAGTGTAACGAATATATCCATTAAATCTAAATTTAAAACAAGTCTAGATTTGAATATTAAAATCTTAAAGGATTAAATTCGGAATCTAGACAAACCTAACCTCATCTAGCCATGCATGAAAAATAAATCTTTTCTAGCAGTCCTCAATGCCCTTGATTTGGGAATCAACCAATTCTTTGTATAAGTGCTAATATCTTTCCCACCCCTACCCCCACCCCCACCCCCAAACCAAGTTATCAAGAACTTGGTGGTGGTGGTGCTGGTAGGCTAACGTACCCTCCGGGGTGACAAGATTAACAAGTCAACGCGTTGAGTCCGATGACATCATCTTCCACGTCATCTTCCAGCTTGTCCAGCTCCTTTAAGTAGTGTGCATGAGGCTACTGGCTTTTATCAAATCTAACCAGTTTTCCCAATTCATTTTCCCCTTAACAATCTAACTTTCTCCCTCTTCCTCACTCGCAAATTCGCAAGAAACCTCGCCAAAAACATCACAAGAAACATGTTCGGACACTACGGGAACGATCTCTCCTTGGACTATTTCCTGGAACTCCACGGCCAATTCCCGTCGGCCGACACCCACACTGCTCAGCCCACGTTCCCACTTCCTCCGTTATTCGTCCCCTCTCTCGCAATTCCCAGCAACGAGCACGACTCCGTATCAGGATTAAGGTCGGAGATCGGGTACAGTAGCAGCGGGTGCAGCAGCTACATGGGTTCCCCCAGTTCAATAACTAGCTACGGAACATACAGTCCGACTCTAATTCAGAGGAGCATCAGTAGTCACTCTCTTCAGAAAAACTTGGAATCGTCGCCGACAGGATATTTCGAATCAGAAACCAGCTCTGTCAGGAAAGTGTTGAGCATTGGTGATTTGCAGGTGAGCATTGCAAGTCTTACCGATGAGACTATTAGTATTTGTCATGATATGATTTATTATAAAGTTCTGAACTTAAAAGAATTTCTTTTTTTCTTTGTAAACCTGAGTGCAGCAGGGCGTAAACTTGGCGCAACACAGCCAGCGGTCAAACGGTCCATTGGCAAGCGAGAGAAGTATAATTGAGAGCATGAACAGAGCCACTCGATACAGTCCAGAGGAGAAAAGGGAGAGAATTGACAGATATAGAAGCAAGAGAAATCTCAGGAATTTCAACAAGAAGATCAAGGTTTAAAAAACCACTTCCAAATTTTCCTTTGTTACTTGATGAAAACAAAATTGCAAAAAGAAGACAAGTTTTGGCCACTATTAGAACTAATCCAGCTAAGAAAATCGAGGGGGGGAGGGAAAAAGATATGATACGACGCTAATCATATTAAGCACATATTAACGGGGTTACCTTAAATTCAGTAACTTTATAATAATGTCTAATGCGCGTGTTAAACACGCTTACGCGTTTATTATCACTTTTTGTATGTAACTACGTACTTTCTTTTTGAATTTCTATGGTGGTCCATAACAGCTTCGAGGCCTCTATGTCTTCCGTTTCTTTCTTTGGTTTTGCCATTTACACCATATTTGTTTTAGTATGAATGTAGGAAGACTTTAGCTGACACCCGACCACGGGTCAGGGGAAGATTCGCCAAGAATGATGAAATAGAGAAGGCACCTCAAAGCCAATGGGATCATGCATATGTGGAGGAAGACGATGAGGATGATGATAGTTGGATCCGGATACTTGATGCATTGTCAACAAATTTGATGCCTTAATACCTTCATCCTAATAGAGTTCCATGAATTTTAATTTTAAGGAGCTCCAATTTAATTAGCCTGATTGCTTCGAATTACTTAATGAAGCATTTTAAGAATTATTAGAGACAAAATAGATTATGTACATTTCCCATATTCTAATGTGCTGTTTCTATCTTTCAGAGATTTGCAAAAGAATTACGTGATTCACGATGGATAATATTCTTACAGGGGAACTTTATATTTGGCTTAGGCTTCTGCATTTGGAGTCCATGATATGTAGATTGTTTTCATTTTGAGAAGTAATTTTTTATTTTTTACTATTTAAAAATGAGAAAATGCATTTATTTTGTCTATTTTCTTTAGAAATAACACTTATTCTTATTTTCAAAATACATTTCAAATTTATTAACATTTCACATCTTTTTATACAGAAAACACCTTAAAATAAATATAATTTTATTTTCAAATTTAACATGTTTTTTTTAACACGAAAACCTAACTAGAGAAATTTTCAACTTAATATGAAAATGGGTTTGAAAAGAAACGGCCACAAAGCTTTTCATTACTATAGTGACAAAGTTTTTGGTGAATTAGGAAAGATTTTTATGTTAATCCCACATGAATGGACAGATAACTTCCTTATTATAGTGGCAAAATCCCACAGCCACACAGTGGCAGATACCTAGTCTACTTGAGGGCACTTTTACACTTTTACCCGACAAACTAGAGCCTTTATAAAATGATGTTTTACTAATAAGTAGTGGCTAGATATCACAGGGCAATTTGGACAGTGTTTTGAGCAGCATGAAGCACTCCTGAATTAGCAAATATCAGTTCCTACAGTAATCATTATTTGAAGAATATGAGGGCCTCACATAAATCTGCATTAATTGGATTCAAATTGCTATGATTGTAGAGAGAAAAAACTAAAGTCTAGGGATTGAACATTTCACAGCCTAGGTAGTAGGAACGGATGGATGAAATGAAAGAGAATAATATGATTGTGGGGTTTTGTATATGATTGGATTTTTCAGAATTAGTGACCTGAGAGAAGTTTCCAAATTGTGTTGTTTGTCTTTTAATGGTTAAAAATTGTTCTATTTTATCATAATTGGTTGGAAAGATAGTGGTGAATAGGCAAGAGGAAAAAAGCAAACACCTTCAAACAAAAAGAACTATACAAGCAGGAAACTGTAAGGGGCTAATGGAGTTGTGCTCTAGAGGCGTCCAATAGCTTTGGATTAGGGGCGTGGGTGGGTAAAACCTGCCACCCCTCAATTATATCCATTGGCCTTGTGACCGGACCGCAGTTTGGATTTTTAATTATAATTTTTTATTGTATATCTTATTGCTCATAACACGTACATACATCAATGAAAAAAATCGACCTATTTTCATTTGATATTTTGGCCTAAATTCCTTGCCTCTTTGATAATCAAATTCTCTTTTTTGATAATTGAATGTATTTCTAGAGTCCTATATTTAGTAATGCCCCAACTCTTTCTTTTGTATCGAGGAGAATACTACTTCTACGAGAAAAATGTCATTGATGGGTGTTAGTGTCAGAAAAGATTAAGATTTATGGAAGTTGAATTTTTTCACAGAAATCAGATGTTGTAAGCAATGTTGTGAGAGATGCTGCAATGTTGGCGGAATAGTATTTAATTAATTAATTATAATTATTCTTGGTAGGTTTTCATAATTTAGAGATTTTTGAAACATTTATTTAAGGTATTTAGTAAAGTCACATGTATGATAAATGTGTTGAAACTAAAGATATTCTTGATTTGTTTTGATAAGGTAAGAGAAGATTTGGAAATCTTTTGAATAAGACAATAAATCAAGAAATCAATACATTTCAGATATGCAGCAATCAAGATCCGATTTCAATGGGGATTCACATGGAAATACACGGCTGCATATATACCAAGTCTCAACATTGAAGAATCGAGGTGAATGAACTGAATAGTGCCACGAAAGTGACTCAAACTTGAGATGTTTTTTACTCACATACATTATTCGGGAGAAGAAGGTGAAGGTTTTTGGGAGATCACCACATCAGCGATCTGAAAGAGTTCAAAGTTGGAGAAAGTCAAGTAGTGCTGATTACTCATATACATTTTTCGAGAGAAGAATGTGAATATTTTTGGGAGAAAGCCGAATCAGCCATCTGAAAAAATTAAGAGTTGGAGGGAGTCTAACAGTGCTGATTTAAGTCAAAGGGAGCTCATAGGAACAACTAATTAATGGAATATATAGGATGACTTTTATTTAAAGAGGGAGTTTTTAAATTATTTTAATTCCATGAGATGTATTATGTAAATTGTTACTAATTAGTGGATTGTTTCTATCTATGTTCGTGACTATGTGTAATAGAGTACATAGTACTTGAAACACGTAAAAATCCTGGTGTTCAACTTTTAATTTTCGCTGCGTATTTTATCTAGATATTACAACGCTTTTCACAATACTTAGAATTTTAAGTAAAAAATTGGACAACAAATTATATCAATAGGGATTTCAATCAGGATACCTGAAGTGTTTTTTATATACATGGCGTGCATATATAATATATAATGTTAAAATACAATACAAAATTACAACAAAAGATTCAATCAGTATACCTTAAAAGCCTATTTGACTCCCAAAACATTTATCCTATCCCCTTTTTTCGTTAGCTGTTTCATATTCCTTTATCTTTCTGATTCTTTGACAAATATATTGGTGCGTAAATAACTTTCTCTTTATAACATGTGATATAAAATGCATATCGAAATTAAAAAAGAAATTCCTATTTAAATGATTCACAGTCAATAACATTAGTCATATTGAAACTTAGAAAGTTGTCTTTTTTATGACGGACATAACCCCACAAAACACCAAAGAATACTAAAGTTAACTCCATATGCATTTTCTTGGTAATACAGAACACTACTCTAGAATCAGTCTCGGGTTATTATGGTCATGTATGTGTGGCCCCACATATGGACCCCACATGATGTGCTGACCTACCAAGACAAACCCTTCAAGACCTTGGGGATTAATGTACCAAACAAAGCTCTCATCATAATTATGTGTAATTAATTCTTACACGAAGTTAGGTACTATGACTTTCCACTTCCAAGTATCTTACTCAAATTGAAAGTGCATGTTTGGCGTTAGGAGCCATACTAAGTCTTCTATATTGCAAAAGTAACAAATCGCACAATCTCTTTACACTACTCATTTGATCTCTCGTGTTACTGAATCATTAGTTTCAGCATACAATAATGTTAAATGGGCTGAGACAAACTATTTGACCTGGAACCTGAAACTAGACTTTCTTCAAGCAAAGGCTAATACCATCAAGATGGCAGAAGTGGGGAGGACGGCCTGTTGGTTCTTGTCGGCCGGCGGTGGGCTGTCCACTTTATCTGTCATGCCTAATGAATCACTATGATATTAATGTCAAATACATAAGGTTTTTTCGTTTAGTAACTAAATTCGGTAATGAGAATGATCGTACATGGGAAAAGGTTTAGGAGACTTGGGTCTGGAACCTGGGTTTTGACATCATGAAACCCAACCAGGTACTAACAGAAAACAGAGTTGAACTTTGCAACCTAAAAAAGAGCTTTATGAAAAGAAAAAAGAAAAAAAAAATCTTGCCACTTGGATATTAGACAATATTGTGCAGGAAAATTTAGAAGAAAAGGAAAATCACAGAAGCCATTTTCGTGTAGGTATAACTAGTGATAACGGCAATCTATTGGCACAGAGAAGATTAATGTAAAATAGCCATTTCACAGGGCCTAATATGATCACTTGAGAAGAGACACTGAGTTGGATCCAACTCAACAAATAATGAGCAACATAGTTGATGACTAAAGGCTTTGATGCTAATGAGTCCCTATTATGTTGGAAAAGGCAATGTCTAAGGCAAAAAATATTACGACAGCAGCCGCTCTATCTACATTTTTTAAACAGAAGGAATAACAATATTGTTTCCCCCGAGGAAAAAATGCCCAAGCACATGTAAAGCATTAGCTTTAAATATGCAAGTCTATGGCATCTAAATGTTGAAGGGTTGTAGGGTGGCCTCATTATTTCTATATGTTAATTTCGCATAGATTTGGTGATGTCGCCAAGTAAAATTTTATTTTATTTTTTATAAATATAAATAATAATAATAATAATTATATTTAGCTCTATGTATGAACGATTGAAAAAATCAAAATCGATACTCAATCTCTCGTTATTGAAATCAAAAGTTTTGATTCACAATTAAAAACTTGTAACTCATTTTTAGGAAATGAAAACGGTTCACTAAGTCCCCCAAGTGTATATCGTCTAAAGTTAATCTATATTTTGGATACCCACACAAAACTAAACATATACTAGTGGTTTTAATTTGATAATTTTAATGTATTAAAGTTTAAAAGTAATAACACATACATTTTGTATATGCATATAGGACTTTTGAATTCTCTTATTCAAGAATCAAGAACAAAAAAAAAAAAAAACAAAAAAAACACAACAATCATTATAGGGGAGGAGAGGTGGACGATATTTCTTTCTTAAAGAGGGGGCCAAATTAGCTCTCAAAACTTACTAAATTCGGCCACTAGGGAGGACTATTTATACACCCTCCTCGTGTCCCATCTCAATAGGACTTTCAATTGACGTTGGATTTCAGCTCCTTAAGGGATTTACAATTGATGTGGGATTCCAACTCATTAAAGGGTAGTTCTAGTATCTTATACTCATTCAACTATCATATTTTCTTTTTCCTTTAGGATAGGAATTTTTAATCTTTCAATTCCCATCCTTGATTCCATCTAGTCAATACTCACTTGACCTAAACTTAAAATTAATTAAGCCAAACTAGTTGATTTAATCAATTAATCTTTTAACAATTGTAGCAAGCTTTTCAAGCCTTTGGTTTTTAGTTGGTGACTTCAAGAATGTCTTCTCTATTAAAGACAAACTTGGAGGCTGGTCACTACAACAAAATGTGGGCTTTAGCGGCAAATCAATTGGGTCACTTGTGAAATGGCACGCAAAAAAGAGTTAAGAGGCCAATTTTTCTCAAACAGGATCTCTAGACATCCAATTTTTGCAGGCAGATTTCCAGAGGCCCACTCTTAACGGCCTGTACAAGGAATATAAAAGTCCATGGAGTAGGCAAACACATTTTATAAATTTCCACTTAGTAATCATTTTGCATTCTTTTCTTAATAAACAGTTATTAAATCTCATCGATGTACACGATCATGCCAAGCACTGGAGAGGCAGGTAGGAGAATGGAGATTGATGCTACTACCCAAGGTTTGGAGTAATGCTTTTATGCTACTAGGTCAAGAATGCTCATGCACTAAAATTTCTTCTTTTTCTATCAACGAATTGATTTTCTAACATATTTTTTCATTATTTTAAACTTGGTGAAAGCAAGGAATCCAGTCCTGCTAAGGAAGCTGTTGATGATGTCATCTCAATTTTGATATTTTATTATAATTTTGTATTAAATTTTGTATTGCATATATTACACATGCAATCCATATGTATATGAATAATTTTAAGTGCATATTTAAGAAAATATTTTATACACAAATAGTGGTGCTGAATCAGAATGCAATTGACCAAGAAGCTGAATATACTCCTGAGATCAAGGTTTATCTTATCGCAACCCTTTTGTTTTAGGCTTTCAATTTCATGTGTTTCCTTTATTTATTTATCCATTTCTCTTTTCGTTATTTCATGAACACATGAACACAGTGTTACAAATTGAAAAAGTGAAATACAAATAGAACAAAAAAAGTAAAACAAAAGATTTGAAACATTTTATACTCGGGTTTTGTTACATGAGACCAACACCAAAAGACTTCGGTATCCCAACCAAAAAGCCAAGCAGGCATTGCTCCACCCCACATATTGACTATCATTGGTTGGTAAACAAATAATTTTTATTTATTTATTTATTTTGTTTTTGTTTTTAAGGTTGGTAAACTAAGTTTTGGTGCTACATTTCTGTAATAATTTTGATCAGTGATAACTCTTGAACCATTCCTGCAATATGGTTTATACTTAGAGGAATCAATTCAACACTTCTTCACCTTAGGATTCCTCTTTAGATCTATGAAGCAACTCATATCGTATTATTCCAAAATACAAGTCACTTCAATATTTGATTAGTATAGGCTCATAGGTCTTTGCAATATATTTTATAAGTTCGTCTCCAAATTTTTGGCATGTAGATCTAAAGCTGTATTAGATAACATCGTTGCTCTTGCTCGATCTGCTTTCATCCCAGGGAGAAATATATATGGCAGTTCCATAATGTCCCATGAAAGTATGCATCATCTTAACCACCACAAAAGGAAAATAGGTAATATGGGTATCAAAATTGATCTCTCTAAAGCCTTCGACAGGGTAGACCAGTCCACTTTAGTCGAAATCTTCCATTGTCTGGGATATTCAAATTCACTACTTAATTTTCCAATATCTCTCAAGTTACAGTTTCTCAATCTTAGAAGGTGTTTGTTGAACTTATACCTCCAAAATATCTTACAAGATGTTTAAGAGCTTATAAACACTATAAAAGTATCTGGATTTTTTTTTATTAGGAGCTTATAAGATAAAAAATAAGATGTTTGGGTCTTATAAGATAAATCGAACCCATCTTATTTTTTAAGATGATCTATATTTTTGACATTTCAAAAAACATAACATCCTCACTGATTTCTTGTATTCCAACTCTACCCTCCACATAATATACTAGATGATAAGTGCATATTTTTACATTTTTTGTATCAATTATATTATATCTTTCTTGATTTGTTCTTGTTAATATTAGGTTTTTATTAGTGTTTTTATGTGTGATAGGACTTTAGGAGTCAAGAGATCAAACTGAATCAAAACATTCTTGTGCCAAATTTCATTGTAGCATTAGGAGACGGACCCCTAGTTACTTGCGCCCCATCCCCAGTTCAAGAGAAGAAAAACTGTAATATTGGGGATGGATCCTTAATTTCTAACGCTCCATCCCTAGTGAACTTCAATAGAAAAGATTCATTTGAACCTAGTGGTGACAAGTGGCGACCATTCATACTTTTGACACATTTTTGGATATATATATATATATATACACATGTTAGAGATAGTGCCCTCAAAGCATGTAATAGTATATTAATTGCTAAATTAAAAAAATAATATTTGATACTTGTTTTTATGCATATTGGTATGCTAGTGAATATCAGAAAATTCTTGTTTATTTATATAACCATAATCTTAGTATATAATTGTTACATACAAGAGGTTTAAGATTATGGATAATAAACTAAATTAGTCCATACTGAAATTAATCAAAATTGAATTTTTTTAAAATCATTATTAGTAAAATCCATTAATATTTAAGAATATAATGATCTTATCCAGATTATTAATATGGTGATGTTATAATGGAGACACTTTATATAATATGATTATATAGGATTAGACCAGATATAATTTGAAATTTCACATAATTTTTGTTATTTTCTTAAAATTTAAATAACATCAATAGATGATCATATATTGGTTGATCTTAATCCTGAGTGGTTATACAATCCTATTTATTTTAGTATGATATTTGATTTGCTCGTTAAAAATTTATTAGTTAGCATTCTTGAACATTTATATTTTTTGATCATATTGGGATAGATAGTTGGGAATATATCTTACAGATATGGAAATCATATCTTCACGCGGAAAGTGAAAAGACGTTTTTCTTGATTAGTTAATTCTGAAACTGAATAGTAGAGCGTTCAAATTTATAATCTGGTTATAAATTAATTGTTCACTAGTAAATTAATGGTAGATAAGGAATAATATATAATTAGAGAGATTAATGAAAAACCTAGCTCTAATTATGATTCGTCTTTGGATGGTCACACTATATGTGATGATTATATCGATAGATTACTCAGTATTGATCATAGTTAATTATTCTATAATTACTAGAATACAATTCTAGAATTTTAGTAGAGTAATATTAGAATTAATAAATTGGATGAATTAATTAAAGAATTTAATTAATTATCTGAACTTATTGAAGTTTGCAATTATAGTCCATAGGTCCCCAATCCACCTTCATAAATACTGAAATGGATTTTATGTAATAAACTTAATTGTACTTGTAATTGTAGAAAATTATTTCCAAAATTGGGTATTAATTATAAATATAAAAGATTATTGGAAATATCTGATATTGTTAGATAATAAATAAATATGAGATATTTATTTTGATATTTATAATTATTATCTTGAATTATGAATTCTATATAATTGCTAAGGAAGTTAGAAATAACTTTCCTATCAGATAAGGGTATTTGCCTATTAGAGTTAGAGGATGATTAGGAAACTACTAATTCTATAAGTATAAAAAGGGAATCTCTCTCTCTCTCTCTCTCTCCTTGACTACATGTTTTTTACACCAAGAGAGATAAAAGAGAATCTTTCCCTTTCTCTTTCCTAAGAGATACATTATTTTCTAGAGAAGAGTTATCTAGACTTTTGCTAAATATATTCCTTTCCCTCTTCTAAATCCAGTTTTGTGATTTTATGAGTTGAAAATATAACAAGATAACTTATACAGTATAATTTAATTTAGTGTTAAGAATACCTACTCATTCCCATTGATGTAGAGGCTTAGATTGAAAGACATTGGTGTTTGATTCAATCAGATTGAAGCATGGTGAGGAAGACTTGGAGATTCTAAAAACATTATTAGAAAAAGAATTGATTATTCCTTTCAGGGTATATTTTCTAAAACTCTCTTGAATATAATTGTTATATTTTGTAGAACTGATTAAAATTAGATATTCATACAACTATATTAATTTTGTGAAAAATTTTATAGTATCGGGAAATAAATCAAAATTATTTTTATATAATAAGAATTAATTTCCAACAACTAGTATCAGAGCCAGTTTGTATGAATACTATATTTTTAATCTTAAGTATGCATAAGTGGGTATTTGTATTATTGAATGCATTTTTTGATTATTATGAATGATTATATCATTTGATAGATGCATAGTAATACTTTTTGGTCATTATTATTTGGTTCCCTTGGATTGCATGGTTGATGTAATTATTTTTTATTAGATAAAAAATTGTAAACCTTATATTTATTGTATAGTATATTTGTAAATTTTGCCAAATCTCCATACCTCGCATGATGGAGATCATATGAAGATGGAGTTGAAGAAGTAAGAAAATTTGCAGATTTTATGTAATTATATATTTTATTTTTCTTTTATTTCTTTTTGGGTTGTAATTTAGTATCTTAGGGAACTCGGCCAAAAACATCATTTATTATTTATTTATTTGATGAATGTAGGAGATACAAATTGCCACGCATAATCATATGTCATTCATAAAACCTACTCTTAGTCATTAGGAATATCACGTATACTTGTCATCATTTAAATAATTTAATATGTAATATCTTATAGGATAGGAGATGAACTTGGAATAATCGATTAAAATTATAATTTTGATTTAATAGTTAAATTTGATATAATCACTATTTTATTTAGGCTTTAATTATTAAAGAGTTAATAATTATTAGCTTAGGTTATTCTAAATAATGAACTTAGATTTTTTTAGAAAAATCTGATAATTAGGTAAGCCCAATAGGATTAGACAACTTAGCTAGAATATATTAATGTATAGAGATATGATAATTATAATCATTCGATGTTTGGAGAATACTAATTGTAAAATAATGAATGGGAGAGGGGTATATAATAATGTATTCCACGATCTCCACTATTAACACAACACTGTGAGATTTAAATGATACCTCGTGATGCTTTGATTTCGTCTTCCCTATGGAGGGTGTTCATTTAAGTCAATAGTAAGGCTGGTTTCTAAAAGATAGGATTTTTCTATGTATTTCAAAATTGACCTACCCTACGATGGCAATTTTGAGTTAAGTTGATAAAATCCAAAATAGTGGATCACACCCATAAAGATATAACTAAAGTTAGTTTAGCTACATCATGATCGATTTAAATGGTAATTCATAAATAGATGAAAATATGAGATATTTTATTGATTCATTTATTAATTGAGATATTCTCTATTCAATCATCTTTAGTATAACCTACCCTACAGCGGCATGTTAATTGTGAGATTGAGTTATCATGAAATTAGTAAATATAAATGCATCATGTTTACTATTCTGAATTTTTAATTTGATATTCATACAAGTATTGAATATTATCTATTTATTAATTTCAGCACTCATGTTTGTTTCAAATCCTATTCTTGCATTACTTACTAATGAAAAGTTGACTGGAGAAAACTTTGTTAAGTGGAAAAGTAATATATTTCCACTTGTCTATGAAAACTTCAAATTTGTCCTTATAGAGAAATGTTCTCAAGAACCTGCTACCAATACTCCTTGTAATGTACTAGAGAGCTATGTAAAATGGATTACAACCAATAACAAGGCTCGTGCCTATTTGTTAGTTGGCATATCTGATGTGCTTAGACTGAAGCATAAAAAGATGGAGATTGCTTATGAGATAATGGAGTCTCTATAGGCTATGGTTGGGCAACCTTCCGAACAATTGCATCATGAAGCTATGAAAATGGCTATTAACGCAAAGATGTAGAAGGGAACCTCAGTTAGGGAACATGTTTTGAACACAATTAACTACCTGAGCGAGGCTGAAATCCATGGTGCGACCATTAATGAGCGCACCCAAGTGAGTATGATTTTAGAATCACTCTCACCGGCTTTGATAAGTGCATATTTTGACATAATTTTGTATCAAATCCTTTATATTTTTCTTACTTTATTCTTGTTAATATTCTTGTTTTATTAATATTTTGTGTTAGGAAATCAATGAATATAAAAAGATCAAAAGAAACATATTTTTGGACTTGTGCAGTTTTTGTATTTTGAGCATAACTTTATGATCAAAAGCCCTATGGACTTGAAGCTTATTCCACTTGAAAGCCAAGAGATAAAAGTACAATGCTTTTGTTGGAAGCCCAGCCTAATTCAATCTTAATTATAGCAAAAAATTTATCCAAGTGGTTGTATAAAATGGATCACTAAAATTCGGATAAGAGTTCAACCTAGTATTGACTTATTTGACCAATTGAGTCATATATCTTCAGTTCAAATTTATTTTGGGCTAACATTTGGATATGTTATACAAAAGAGGTAAATAAATAAGTTATCTTCATACAAGATGATGAGAAAATGTGTCATAATGGTAAAACCATAGGTTGCAAATTGCTATTGCTGTTAAATGATGACTTTTGGACATGATTCAGTAACTTGACTATATCTCCTTCATCCGACTGCCAAATTTGACAAAATATATATGAAAATATATTAGCACCAAAGATCTACAATTTTTATTCTACTCATCATCAAAATTTGGATGTATTGGACCTAAAAAGGTAATTCAATTCGGTAGGTGAGGACTTAGTGTAACAACTTACCAACTTTTGGCAACTAGTATACCACTTGATTAACCCCTCCATTATTTATTTAGCCTCTACCTTACTCCAAGTATTATAAATAGACCATGTATTAAGCTTGTAAGAGATGGGGGTAGAGGGTTTCTTTAGGCTAAGTTTTATAATATGTATGTTTTCTAGTAATGTAAGTTTTCTTATAGTAATAGAAATGCATTTTCTAGTTTTTTTTTCTATTTTTACTCTTTCCTACTTTTATTATGTCTTTCTAAATTTTATTTTGTTGAGAATAAAGGGTGAATCTCTTGATGGAGGAAGTTGAATGGTTATAAGGATATAAAATGTTTAAGTATGTTTTATTATTATTTTGAGTTTTAATCTAAACCCTGCTTGTTTCGTGATGATTCTTGATTTATGTATCTTCAATAACACAACTTATACTTAGGTTCATTTAGCTTATTATACGGTTTTACCCCACCGACTATTAATATAAAATCTTGATTTGTTGTTGATAAAGGTGTGCATAAATGCTTAATCCCATAAATAAGTGTTGGCGTTAAGAGATAATGTGCAATAGTAAGACAATATTATGATTACCTTATTGCGTGAGTTATTTGATAATATCTTCCCATTAGAACCTTCATTATGTATAGATTTCAATACTGGCAATTAATAGAGGTAAAAATAATAAATAGTCAT
Organism: Paulownia fortunei; assembly: GCA_019321725.1. Taxonomy (NCBI): domain Eukaryota; kingdom Viridiplantae; phylum Streptophyta; class Magnoliopsida; order Lamiales; family Paulowniaceae; genus Paulownia; species Paulownia fortunei. Next base: position 7,304,853 of record CM033116.1, read on the forward strand.
TTCTCTATCCAAAACTTAAGAGTGAATCTCTAATTCTCAGTACTTTTATTATTTTGGTTTTTCTTTAGTTACATCATACATTAATTGTTCATATATTTTGATTAACATAAATCCTATTTTTTTAGAATTATGATCCTGAATTCTTCAAGCAACTTTCCTGTGGATCGACCACGAACTCATGAGAAAATTATTACTTAATACAACCTGTACTTAGGTTTGCAACCTTAAAGTTATAGCAAGTTTTTGGCGCCGTTGCCGAGGAAGGTAAGGTAAGTATTCAGTTTTGTTAATATTTTTTCTTTGTAAATATAGTTTGTTTATTTTCTTTATAGATATATGGTTATATGGTTATATGGTATTGTAGTCATAATTCTTGGCGTTTAGTTAGAAATAATTCTAAAACTTTATTTGAAAATTTGTTTGAATCATCTTCACACACTTCTACCATAGCTGAAAATAAAAGTGTTCAGGATGAAAATAAGAATCAATAGATGCATACCATACATTATTACTTGCAACTTCTTTGAAATTCTTCTCCTTTTTGTTTTATTTTTCCTCTCAATGCAAATAACTTTCAATTCAAATTAGGTATGATCCATTTACTTCCTAATTTTCATTGTTTAGACTCTAAAAGCCTTTACTTGCATTTGGAAGAATTTGATGAAGTATGTGCCACTTTTGATGACCAAACTTGCACAAATGAGATTGTTAAGCTCAAATTATTTCTTTTTCTTTAAAAGATAAAGCAAAAAATTGGCTTAATTCTTTAAAACCTAGGTCAATTGGCACTTGACAAGAAATGCAAGTTGATTTTTTGAAAAAATTCTTTCCAACTCATAAAACTAATATTTTGAAAAGACATATTCAAAAATTTTCTCTAAATTCTAATGAAGCTTTCTTTCAATACTGGGAAAGATATAAAAATTTGTTAAATTCATGCCCATATCATGGTTTTAAAAAATGACGCTTAATTAGTTTCTTTTATGAAAGTTTAACTCCTGAAATAAAATAATTTGTTGAAACAATATGTAATAGTGAGTTTCTTGATAAAGAACGTGATGAAGCCCTAGAATATCTAGATCATTTGATAGAAAACTCTCAATTATGGCATAATGTTAATTCTTTCGAAGGTTTTATTAAATCTAATCTTGCTAATAGTAATAAAGGAAAATATTACCTTAGCCAAGAAAATGATCTAAATGCTAGGCTTGCTAGTTTAACAAGAAAAGTTGAAGCCATGGAACGTAAAAAAGTAAAGAAATTCAAATCTGTACAAAAGGAAGAAGTTTGTAGCAATTGTGAACTTTTGGGGCACTCCACCAATGAATGTCCAAACATTCCAGTACAAACAAATTTCATGATCACATTCAAAAAACCTTTTCATTCTCCATATTCTGAAACTTACAATCCACAATGGAAAAATCATCCCAATTTTAGTTGGCAAGATGATAACCGTGCCTAATTGTTGCATTCACAAAAACCACCAAATTATTTTTATCCAGATGCACATACAAAATCCTTTGAGGAGACTTTGCAAACATTTATGCATAAACAAACAAACATCAATAATCAGACTTCACAAGCTATCAATGAGATCAAAAGCACACTTTGAACACTGACATCTTCTTTGTGTACTCATGAAAAAAGTAAATTTCTTGCTCAACCTCAACCTAATCCTTCCACTCAGTGTCATGTTTTTTCTTTAGGTGAAAATTCAGTTAAGGAGGCTAATTCAGTCACAACTCTTTGGAATGAAAAAGTTATTGATAAGTCTATTCATCCCAAGGATAAAGTTTCTAATCCATCTGCAGAAATAAAGAATGAAAATAGTCTTGACGATGAAGGTAAGTTTGAAGAAGGTAAGTGTGAAAATGATGAAAAAAAAAGTATTTACCTCCAGCACCCTTTCCTCAAAGATTGCAAGCAACTCAAAATTTGAACTCAAATACTGAAAATTTTGAAATTTTTAAACAAGTCAAGATTAATATTCCATTGTTGGATACAATCATACAAGTTCCACCACATGCCAAATTTTTGAAAGATTTGTGTATAATCAAAAGAAAACATCATGTACAAAAAAGGCATTTTTAACTAAAAATATTAGTTCAATCATTCAACAATTCACTCCACCCAAGTACAAAGATCCGGGTTGTCTAACCATTTCATGTATCATAGAAAACACTAGAATAGAGCGTGCTTTGCTTGATCTTGGTGCTAGTGTAAATCTTTTACCTTTCTCAGTTTATAAACAGTTAAGTTTGAGAGAACTTAAAACAACTTCTGTTGTACTCCAACTAGCTGATCGTTCGGTTAAAGTTCCAAAGGAGTAGTAGAAGATGTGTTGATATAAATTGATAAGTTTTACTTTTCAGTTGATTTCATTATTTTGGACAGAGAGTCTGTTGCACAAATACATACACAAATTCCTATCATTTTGGGTCGTCATTTTCCTGCAACTTCAAATATTTTGATCAATTGTAGGAATGGTATTTCGAAGTTATCATTTGGAAATATGACTTTGGAACTAAATATGTTTAATGTTTGTAAGCAACCTGCAGAAGATGTCGAAGTACAGGAAGTGGATTCAATTGAGGAACTTGTTCATGAATACTTTACTACCATTAACTCTTCAGATTCTTTGGAGATTTGTTTTGAAAGTGAAAGTATTTGTAAAAAGGCACACACTAATACTATCTCTGAATTTTCGCAGGTACAAGAAAAATATTTTTTGAAGCCAAAGTTTGAAGAACTTTCATCATCAACAGTAAAATCTATTCCATCAAGTATTAAAGCTCTCATGGTTGATTTGAAACCTTTACCAGTTGATTTGAAATACTCTTTTTTGGGAGAGAATGAGACTTTTCTAGTAATAATTTCTTCCAAACTCGATGCATCTCAAGAAGGTAAGTTGACCAAAACTCAGAACATACATAAGAATGCTTTATGATGGACCATTGTTGATATTAAAGGTATTTAATCCTTTCATTTACACACATAACATGTATCTAGAGAAAAATGCTAAGCCTTCTAGAGAAATGCAACGAATGCTAAATGCTAATATGAAAGAAGTAGTGAGAAATGAAGTCATTAAACTCTTAGATAATGGAATCATTTATCCTATTTTTGATAGCAAATGGGTAAGTCCTACTCAAGTAAGAAATCGGGAGTTACTGTAGTCAAGAATGAGAATGATGAAATAATTCCAACTAGAATTGCTACTGGTTGGCGAATGTGCATTGACTATAGGAAACTCAGCTCAGTTATTAGAAAAGATCATTTTCTATTACCTTTCATGGATCAAATTTTGGAAAGAGTTGTGGGACATGAATTTTATTACTTTTTAGATGAATATTTTGGGTATAATCAAATTGCAATTGTACTTGAAAATCAAGAGAAAACAACTTTTACATGTCCTTTTGGTACTTTTGCATATCAAAGGATACCTTTTGGATTATGTAATGCACTGGCTACATTTTAACGATGCATGCTTAGTATTTTTAGTGGCATGGTTGAACATTTTCTTGAAGTCTTCATGGATGATTTTTCTATTTTTAGTAATTCATTTGATGATTGCCTATCTAATTTAGAAAATATTTTGATCAAGTGTGAAGAAAAGAATCTTGTGATCAATTGGGAGAAATGTCATTTCATGGTAACAACTGGTATTATTCTTAGACACATTATTTCATCAAAAAGTATTGAGGTTGACAAATTTAAATTTGAGTTAATTACCAATTTGCCAACACCAAATACTGTGAAGGAGGATAGATCATTTTTAGGACATGTTGGTTTTTATAAAAGATTTATCAAAGATTTTAGTATAATATCTAAACCTTTGTGTAATCTTCTAACAAAAGACACTATTTTTTAATAGACTGATTGTGAAAATGCTTTTGTTAAACTTAAAAGCATGCTTACATCTGCTCTAATCATGCAGCCTTTAGATTGGATTTTATCTTTTGAAATAATGTGTGATGCTAATGATTATACTGTTGGGGCTGTCTTGGGACAAAGAAAAGATAAGAAACCATATGTTATTTACTATGCCAGTAAAACTTTAAATAGTGCTCAATTAAATTATACAACAACTGAAAAAGAATTACTTGTTGTAGTTTTTGCATTTGATAAATTTCGATCTTATCTTGTTGGCTCACTAGTTGTTTTTTTCAGTGATCATGCAACTTTGAAATATATTTTGTTAAAAAAAGTTGCCAAATCGAGATTGATTAGGTGGATTCTCTTACTTCAGGAATTTAATTTTACGATTCGAGATAAGAAGGGAGTAGAGAATATGGTGGCTGATCATTTGTCGAGACTTGTTTGGGATGACTCATTTCAAACTACACCTATTAATGACACTTTCCCTGATGAACAACTATTTAGTGTTTTTATTTTACCTTGGTTTGCTGACATTGTTAATTTTTTTGTGATAGGAAAGATGCCATCGTATTGGAACTCTTAAGACAAAAAGAAGTTTTTGACTGAGGTGAAAAACTTTTATTAGGATGATCCATACCTGTTCAACTATTGTCCGAATCAAATCTTTCAAAGATGTGTACCTGGCAATGAGATAGGTAATATTGTCAAATTTTGTCACTCAAAAGCATGTGGTGGTCACTTTTCAGTAAAGAAAACTATTGCAAAAATTTTGCAATGTGGATTTTATTGGCCAACTCTTTTCAAATACACTTACACTTTCTGCAAAAGTTGTGAAAATTGTCAAAAGTTAGGGTCTCTTTCAAAGTGAAATATGATGCCCCCTACACCCTATCCTAGTGATTGAAATATTTGATTGTTGGGGTATTGATTTTATGAGACCATTTCCATTATTATTTGGTTTTCTTTACATATTGGTTGCCATAGATTATATTTCAAAATGGATCGAGGCAATTCCTTGTTGAAATAATGATAAAAAAATAGTGATAAATTTTTTGAAAGAAAATATTTTAAGTCGATTTGGAATTCCTCGATCTATTATCAGTGATGGGGGAAAATATTTTTTGTAACAAAGTTTTTGAAACTTTGATGAGTAAATCTGGAATCATTCATAAAGTTGCAACTCCTTATCATTCTTAGATAAATGGACAAGTTGAGCTTACAAATAGGGAAGTAAAATAAATTTTAGAAAAAATAGTTTACCCAAACCGTAAAGATTGATCTCTTAGACTTACCGATACACTTTGGACATATAGAACTGCTTTCAAAACATCAGTAGGCATGTCTCCTTATAGAATAGTTTATGGAAAACCTTGTTATTTACCTGTTGAACTTGAACATAAAACTTATTGGACAATCAAAATATTTAACTTCAACCTTGATGAAGTTTCAAAATTATGCGAATTGCAAATCAATGAACTTCAAGAACTGAGAAATGATGCATATGAGAATTCTAAAATTTATAAAGCAAGAATCAAAGATTTTCATGATAATAAAATTTCAAGAAAAATATTTGAGGTTGGTAAAAAGGTTTTGCTTTATAATTTTCGATTGCATTTGTTTCTTGGAAAATTGAGATCAAGGTGGAGTGGTCCTTTTATAAAAACGTATATCCTTATAGGGCGATTGACATTGAAAATCCTAAAAATGGTAACATATTTAAAGTAAATGGACAAAGAATTAACCCATTTCTAGAAAATCAATTTTCACAAGAGGAAATTCTTTTTCTTTCTAACCCTTATTATGATTAGTGTTGTGTGTGTGTGTGTGTATATATATACTCATTTTCTCTGACTTTATTGTTCTGAAAGTTTTTATTTTATTTTATTTTTTTTCTTTTCCCGATTAAGTGGAGGATAATGGTACTCCGTGGCTATTAAAGTTGGACTTGTCAGTTTCCCAAATAACTGAAATCTTTGTACAATTTTTCTCTGCTTTTCTCATTCTCTTTTCTTGTTCTTTTCAAAATGAGTGACATTTTCTAACTCTCAAGAAGCGATTTCCTTTTCTTTCTAAAAATGCAATTTTAAAAATTTATAAAATCATGATTGAAAGATTGAGGATGCTTATGCACAAGGGCATCCTGGAGGATATACGATGGATAATTGAAGCAAAGGTAAAAGCAGGTGAGTTTTCACATGAGTTTCTAGATTTGCTTACTAGATACATGTCTGGTTTTGGTAAAAACACATATTCAAAAAAACGAAGGGCGAAAAAAATGAAAGTATGTCACAATTGTGCTAGATGGACTTGCAACACAAAGTGTCGTTCTTTAGGAATGGTCTCTAAAAATCAAGAAAATAAACTTAAATTCAATATGGATGGAATGAGTAAGGAGTCTTTAGATCACATTATATTGACTCTTGAGACACATTCATATGGATTGGTACAACGTGCAATTCTTGATTTATGGGATCATTTTCAAAAATGAATATGAGTTTTATAGTCTTGGGAATCTGATATTAAAAGACCCTATTTGCTAGTTCAAAGAAAGATGTGAGCCACAATCACAACTACATGTATATTCACGTCTAAGTAGGTAATTTTTAAATTTTATGTGTGACCTTATTTTCAACCTTTTTGATAAAAGAAAAAGACATGTAATAAATGTCTTCCCTATTCACACCTCAACAAATATCATCGTACTCACTCTATTTTTGTACAACTTATTTTCAAAAATAAAAAAAATAAAAAAATGAAAGTTTCTTCAACTCACAAATTCAATTGCATTTGTGTTTTTTGTAGATCCAATCTAGAAAAAAATTATGAGTTTATAAGGGCAACCAATAACCTTGGTAGAACTTTAGTAGAAAGAAAAATTCATTTAGTGTATGGGGGAGGTAGGTTGGGGTTAATGGGGAGTGTTGCTATTTCTGCTTATGTAGGAGGAGTCAAAGTTCTGGGAGTTATCTTAAAATCTTTAACAATACAAAATATCACAGGTATGATCATTGAAGATGAGCTAAAAGTGTTACATATGCAGGACATAATGCCTAACATGTTAAACAATGCGGATGCATTCATCATTCTTCCTGGTGGTTTTGGTACACTGGAGGAATTATTCCAAGTTGTCTCTTGGGCACAACTCAACATTCACCAAAAACCTATAGGTATTCTTAATGTTAATGGTTTTTATGATGGTTTGCTATATTTTGTAGATCATACTGTGAAAAAAGGTTTTATTTCACTGTCTGCGAGAAGAATCCTCATTTCTGCTTTGACACTTGACCAGCTGATTGATCAATTTCAAGCATATATGCCAGAACCTGATCCAGCCTTGGTGAATATGGATTGGTCCAACAGGAACTATGGTCAAAAATGAAAATTGAATTTGACTCTCAGTTTGTGATACTTATTGTTAATGTTTTCATCTAATAGTATGTGTTTGTTTTTTGTTATTTCAGTTTTATTTTTTTAGCCATACTTCAAGTGATATCTTTCAAACTCTACTTTTCTATCTATTTTTGACATTGGGGATAATGTCTCGATTAGGTTTGGGAGAGGGATAGTTGATATCATGACTTCTGTGTTCAATGTGTGTTTTTCTAGTATTTTATTTCAAAATAAAAATAAAAATCAAGCGTGTTTTCTGATTGGTCCGTTGAAATCATGAAAAATGGTGGCTGAGTAAAGGGTAATTGTAACACTCTTGAGATGTATCCCTATTTATTTTTTGCATAACATGGTAAGTTTGTGAAGTTTTTAATAAATGTTTGTGAATTACCAATTTTTTTTAAAAAAAAATTGAGTCGTAGAGGTTCTTCCAATTTCAATGATTAAAATTAAGCATGAATAATGTGGTTTGATTGATGATGGGTGTTGTTTTGGACTTTGATGTTGTTATTTGTTTAATGTATTTTTGCGATAATTATACTCAAATTGTTTTGCACAAATAGTTATGTTATTCAGTGTGAAGACAATCATGACAAAATAGGAAGTTCTTATGCTCTTTTTCTAATCATCACTTGGATCTTCAATATGTAGGGGTTGAATATTAAAACTTTTAGTTTTGATCTGTCGAGGTGAACGACTGATAGTGCACCGCTAGAAAAATGATTAAGGCATTAGGCTTTCTAGCACCATTGCCAAATCAACTAGTTCTCCATATGATATTTCAAGAGAACATCCCCCTAATGAACCACTTTGAGCCTTTTAATAAATAAATATTTTTTGTAACCATATCTTTTTACTTAGCCTAAATACATTATTATCCAACCCTTGTTCTAAAAATGATTGGAGTTTAAGAGATATTCCATTGACAACGTGCACTTACAAAAAGAATTCAGATTAGAATAGAAGATAAGTGTGGGGGAGTTTCTCTTTTAAAACAAAATCGTAAAAAAAAATAAAAAAATATAAAAGTAAAAAAATTGCAAAGTGCTATGTGTTGCAACTAAAAATGAGATGTTTCAAGATGAATAAGAGGGGTCCAATTCAATAACAATAGACCCCAGTATTGAAATTGGTGGAGTTTGAGAGTTCTTCATCGATAAACTCTATGTCTCTAATTTTATGAAGTTTTTAGAACCTTTGTTGCATTCTATTATTTTATTTTTTAGCTACATCACTGCCCTTTGACCCCATTACAATATTTGTTGAAGACTTTTTAATTTCGTGTGATGCCTTCTATGTAGTGGAGATTTACACCAAATGAAGGACTTATGATGTTTAACCTTTTTATTAGAGATTGGGTGATGATTTTTGTAAGGTTTTATGAGAATTCACTTATTTGAAGCATGTATAGTTTTGTCACTGTTGACATTAACTATCCACACACACATTTGAGTATGCTTATTATGGAAATGTATTGACTTTTGAATGACTAAGAGTTGAACTCAACACTTGTTTGATTTCATTTCCATTACTTTGTTGCTTTATGAGAATAATAGTTGGAGGATAGTTATTATAGGTGTTTGTGGGTATCACTGAAAACCTTCATGAGATTATAACTCGTCCTCTATGGGCCATCTAGGGGTTTAAAGGCTTGTTTCATATGCCAAATACAATCGTGATTTCCTACGAAAGTGGATTAGTTTAGGTTTGTTTTAGGCTTGCTCGAGGACAAACAAGGGTTAAGTGTGGGGGAATTTGATAACTGCATATTTTAACATATTTTTGTATCAAATCCTTTATAATTTTCTTGCTTTATTCTTGTTAATATTATTATTTTATTAATGTTTTGTGTTAGGGAATCAAAGAATATAAAAAAATCAAAAGAAGCATATTTCCAGACTTGTGCAGTTTTTGTATTTTGAGCATAACTTCATGATCAAAAGCCCTATGAACCTGAAGCTTGTTTCATTTGAAAGAGAAGAAATAGAAGTACAACTTTTATGTTGGAATCTCAGTCCACTTCAATCTTGATTATAGTAGAAAACTTGTCCAAGTGGTTGCACAAAATGGATCACTAAAATTCGGATAAGAGTTTGACCCAGTATTGACTTATTTGACCAATTGGTTCATATCTCTTAAGCCAAATTTATTTTGAGTTGAAATTTGGATATGTTATACACAAGAGGTAATAAATAAGTTTTCTGAATAAAAGAGGTGAGAAAATGCGTTAAAATAGTAAATACATAGGTTGTAATTTGCTGCTGCTGTTAAAGGACTGATTTTGGACACGATTCGGTAATTTGACTATATCACCTTCATCTGACTGCCAAATTTGACAAATGATATATGAAAATATATCAGCACCGAAAAATCTACAACTTTTGTTCTTACTCATTATCAAAATATGGCTATATCAGACATAAAAAGGTAATTTAATTCGGTAGGTGAAGACTTAGTGTAACAACTTACCAACTCTTGGCAACTAGTATACCACTTGATTAACCCCTCCATTATTTATTTGACCTCTAGCTTACTCCAAGTACTATAAATAGGATATATATTAATCTTGTAAGAGACGAGGGGTAGAGGGTTTCTTTAGGCTAAGTTTTCTAATATGTATGTTTTCTAGTAATGTAAGTTTTCTTGTAGTAATAGAAATATATTCTCTAGTTTTCTTCTATTTTTACTCTTTCCTACTTTTCTTATGTCTTTCTAAATTTAATTTTGCTGAGGAAAAAGGGTGAATCTTTTGATGGAGGAAGTTGAATAGTTATAAGGGTTGAAAATGTTTAATTATGTTGTATTATTATTTTTAGTTTTGATCTAAACCTTGTTTATTTTGTGGTGATTCTTGATTTAGGTATCTCCAATGGCACAACTTATACTTAGGTTCTTTTAGCTTATTGTACGGTTTTACCCTACCGACTGCTAATATGAAATCTTAATTTGTTGTTGACAAAGGTGTGCATAAATGTTTAATCCCATAAATAAGTGTTGGCGTTAAGAGATGATGTGTAATAGTAAGTCAATATCATGATTACCTTATTGTATGAGTTATTTGATAATATCTTCCATTGAAACCTTCATTATGTATGGATTCCAATAGTGGCAATTAATAGAGGTAAAAAGAATAAATAACCATTTCTCTATCCAAAACTCAAGAGTGGATCCCTAATCCTTAGTACTTTTATTACTTTGATTTTTCTTTAGTTACAACATACATTAATTATTCATATAATTTGATTCACATAAATCCTATTTTTTTAGAATTGTAATCTTGAATTCTTCAAGCAACTTCCCTGTGGATCGAACTCGTACTTACGAGAAATTTATCACTTAATACAACTTGTACTTGGGTTTACAACCTTAAAGTTGTAGTAAGCTTTCCTGCAGTTCAAAAGCAACTATGTTATGAACAAGTTGAGTTATGATATGACTCGATTACTTAATGAGTTGCAGACCTTCGAAGTAATTTCCATTGGAAAGGCTAAAGAAAGTGACGCAAATGTTGCCGCGGATAAGTTATCTTCCTCAAATAATGGTAAGAAGAGGAAGAATCAAAAGGGTAGTTTTGGAACTCAAAAAGACAAAAAGAAAGGTCGTAAAGGCAAAAAGAAGGACGACTCCAAGAAACAACCTAAAGAAAAGTGCTTCCTTTGTGGAGTTGAGGGGCATTAGAAGAGAAACTGTCCAAAGTATCTCTTCGAGTTCTAGGAGAAGGGGAAAGGTAAATATAATTTACTTATTCTTGAAACTTGTTTAGTAGAAGACGATTCGTCTTCTTGGATAGTTGATTCGGGAGCCACTAATCATGTTTGTTCTTCTGTGTAGAAACTTAGTTCTTCTAAGGAACTTACCGAAGGGACATTCACGATGACAGTTGGCAATGGAGCCTTGGTTTTGGCAAAAGCAGTGGGAGACGATCATCTTATTTTTAGGAATAAATATTTAGTTTTGGACAATATTTATTTCATTCCTGGTTTTCATAAAAAAATGATTTTTGTTTCGAAATTGCTTAAACAATTATTTGGTATTTCTTTTTATAATAATGAGATTATTATTTCTAGAAATGGTTGGATATTTATCATACAAAGATAGAAAGTGGGCTTTATGTGCTTAGGCCCAATGAACAACCATTGTTTAATATCGAAATGTGTAAAGTAGAACATCCTAAACCTAAGAGGCAAAAGGTTTCTCAAGAGGATGAAACGTGTCTTTGGAACCTAAGGTTATGGCATATTAATATTGATAAGATAAACAAGTTAGTAAAGGATATTCCTTTAAGAGAGCTAAAAGTTGGAACTCTTTCTATTTGTGAATCTTGTTTAGAGGGTAAAATGACTAAGAAACCTTTCACTGGAAAGGGCAACAGGGACAAAGAACCACTTGAGCTTGTACATATTGATGTTTGTGGTCTAATGACCATAGAAGCTAGAGGTGGTTATGAATATTTCATCATATTTATTAACGATTATGCTAGATATGGTTTCAGTTACCTAATGTAAATAAAATCTGAAACTTGTAGAAAGTTTAAAAAATTACAAGCAGAGGTCGAAAAGTAATTAGTTAACTCCTTAAAGTCTCTAAGATCAGATCGAGGAGTCGAGTATATTTGATACTGAGTTCAAGGACTGTATGCTAGAATCAACTCTCAACACTTAGAACTCTTCAACAAAATGGTGTTGTTGAGAGGAGAAATCGAACTTTACTTGATATGGTGAGTCCATGATGAGCCACTCTTCATTACTAAATTTATTTTAGGGTTATGCACTACAAACTGCGGTGTATATTTTGAATATAGTACCATCCAAGTCTATCCAAAACACTCCCTTAGAGTTGTGGAATGGTAGTAAACGTACTTTACGTCATTTCCACATATGGGGGTGTCTGACACATGTACTTAAAGAAAAGGTTGAAAAGTTGAAACCTCGATCAGAGGTGTGTTTATTTGTGGGATACCCCAGTGGTACAAAAAGAGGTTTGTTTTATACCCCTAAAGATAAAAAGGTAATTGTGTCGATAAATGCGATATTTCTTGAAAATGATTATATAACAAAATTTAAGCCTCGTAGTAAAGTTGTATTACAGGAGTTACTTTTTGATGAAATCAGACCACAACTAACAAGAGCTGTTAGATAATATATCCAAAGGACCATCAACTCTCATTAGAATATCATCCCAGCTCGACGTAGTGGGAGGTCTGTAAGACCACCAACATGCTATAGAGAGAACGAAGAGGCACAAGTTTCTGTCTCCGACAACAATGAGGATGATCCATCGACATTTAAGTATACACTGGAAGATTATGATAGAGAAAAATGGCAAGAGGCTATGAACCAAGAAATAGAGTCTTTGTACTCCAATTTTATCTGGGAGCTTATTGATCTACCTAAGGATGTTAGGCCCATTGGGTGTAAATGAATCTTCAAGAGGAAGAGAGGTGTGGATGGGAAAGTAGAGACTTTCAAAGCAAGGATAGTGGTGAAAGGATATACTCAAAAGGAGGGAGTCGATTGTAAGGAAACCTTCTCGCCTGTAGCTATGCTTAAATCCATCTGCATACTGCTCTCCATTGCTGCGAGCCTAGATTATAAGATATGACAAATGGATTTCAAGACAACCTTTCTGAATGGCTATCTTGAGGAAGACATCTATATGCAACAACCAGATGGTTTCATAGCACAAGGCCAAGAGCAGAAAGTCTACAAGTTGCCGAGGTCCATTTATGGACTAAAACAAGCTTTTAGATCATGGAACACAAGATTTGATGAGAAGAGTAATTGTTATGATTTTGATTAGCATGTTGATGAACCTTGTGTATACAAGTACATCAAAAATAAGAAAGTTGTCTTCTTGGTACTTTATGTAGATGATATTCTACTAATTGGGAATGATATAGAAATATTATCTAATGTTAAAAACTAGCTAGCAAGAAATTCTAAATAGAAGATTTGGAAGAAACAAATTATATTCTTGGAATCCAAAATTATAAGAACATAATATTGGCATTGTCTCAGGTATCTTATATTGATAAGATAGAGGCAAATTCCCTATGCCTCACTAGAAGACATCTTTATGTAAGCCATGTAGTGTACAAGGCTAAACATTTGTTATGCGATAGGGATAGTCCGTCATTTCCAGTTAAATTTTGGATTAAATTACTAAAAAATGGTAATAAATATTCTCAAGTATCCTAGGACAACAAAAACTTATATGCTAGTGAATTTAGGTATAGATTTGAATTGTTTTAGATATACTGATTCTAATTTTGATCAAAAAATGATAGTCGAAAGTCGACTTCCGGATCAGTGTCCACTAAGAGTGGAGAAGCCATAGTCTGAAATAGTGTTAAAGTGTCAAACAATCCAACAATGTTTGACTCAAGCTTTATTATTGATTTGGAAGTTGTTACAAATATGATAAAACATTTGAGAGTCATATAATGGGATTAGGACTTAGAGACATGTTTTACCTGCTTTAGGGAAACTGGGAGATTGTTAGGGATAGTGCCCTAAAAGCATGTATTAGTACATTAATTGCTGAATCAATAAAATAATATTTGATACTTGTTTTTATGTATATTGGTATGCTAGTGAATATCAGAAAATTCCTATTTATTTATGTAACCATAATCTTAGTATATAAGTGTTATATACAAGAGGATTAAGATTATGGATAATAAACTAAATTAGTCCATAATGAAATTAATTAAAGTTGGGATCTTTAATTAAATCATTATTAGTGCGGTCCATTAATATTGAGAATGTAATGATCTTATCCAAACTATTAATGTGGTGACATCATAATGGAGGCACTTTATATAATATGATTATATAGGAATAGACTAGATGTAATTTGAAATTTTACATAATTTTTGTTGTTTTTTTTAAAATTTAAATAACATCAATAGATGATCATATATGAGTTGATCTTAATCCTGAGTAGTTATGGATTCCTATTTATTTCAATATGATCTTTGATTTGCTCGTTAAAGGTTTGTTAGTTAGCATTCCTAAACACTTGCATTTTGAGATCATATTGGGATAGGTAGCTGAGAATGCAATTTATAGATCTGGAATCCATATCTTCCCGTATGAAGTGAAAAGATGGTTCCTTTAATTAGTTAATTCTGGAATTGAATAGTAGAACACTCAAATTTATAACTTGATTATAAATTAACTGTTCACTAGTGAATTAATGGTAGATAAGGAACAAGAGATAATTAGAGAGATTAACGAAAAACCTAGCTCTAATTATTAATCGTCTATGGAGGGTCAAACCATATGTAATGATTATATCGATGGACTACTCAGTGTTGATCAGAGTAAATTCTTCTATAATTCCAAGAGTGCAATTCCAGAATTTTAGTGGAGTAATCTTGGAATTAATAAATAGGATGAATTAATTAAACAGTTTAATTAATTAACCAAATTTATTGGAGCTTGCAATTATAGGTCCATAGGTCCCAAATGCATCTTCATAAATACTGAAATGGATTTTATGCAATCAATTTAACTGTACATGTAATTATAAGAAATTATTTCCCAAATTGGGTGTTATATCAAAGATTATCGAAAATATTTGATATTGTTGGATAATAAATAAATATTAGATATTTATTTTAATATTTATACTTATTATCTTGTGCTGAATATTTAAAATATTTAGATAAATTTTAGATATTTATAATATCTTGTGCTGAATATTTATAATTATAATTATTTCCTTACACTTTTGCTGAATATTTCATTTTCCTCTCCTAAACCCAGTCTTGTGATTTCATGAGTTAAAAATATCACAAGATATATTATATAGTATAATTTAATTTAGTGCTAAGAACGCCCACTTGTTCCCATTGGTATGGAGGCTTGGACTGGAAGACCTTGGTGTTTGATTCATTCATATTGAAGCATGAAGATTCTAAAAGTGTCATTATAAGAAGAATTGACTTTTTATATCAAGTTATGTTTTCTAAAACTCTTATGAATATAATTGTTATATTTTGTAGAACTGATTAAAATTATATATATTCATACAACTATATTAATTTTGTGAGATTTTTTATAGTATCTGACACCGCATCTTTTCGTTGTGCCCGATTTGATCAGGAAACAAATCAAAATTATTTTTATACGATAAGAATTGATTTCCAACAATACACTAGACACATATATTACATCACACATATCCATATATACATTCTAGATTCTTGAAACCAAGACACACATTACACACCCTACAATAAATTTACACATACCATCTCACACACTATTGTCACCCTCTCCACACGCACTCCCTAGAATTCAATTCACTCTTGTAAGCAATCTTAGGATATTGGGCATCAAGGAAGACGAAGTAGAAAGAGGCTTGGAGGGGGAGACATCCGTAATCCACTATCAACCTCCACTATCTTCATCAACCTTTAAATTTTTTTGACTCCCAAAGTTGTTAGTTTTAAGTTTTTTATCGTTTTTTATCATGTTAGGCTATATTTCTGATTCAAAGCTTAAAACATGTTGTAATTAAATATTTGGTAATGTTGATCAATTTTATAATTGAAATTGTTCATATTTTTCTATACTTAATTTCTTAATTTCTTTGGTATGCTGAATATTTGGGTGCACAATCAAATTGAGTTTGAGAATTTCCTGCAACTAAATTAGAGATTTTGGATCAGTAATTGTTTTGAATTTCTAATCATGTGTAGTAAATTATGATTAATGATTATGAGATATTTTTATTAATTGTAATGAAAAACATAACTTAAGTTGAATAACCCGAGCTTATGTGGTTGTTGCTTAGATCAATCTATGTTTTTTTATTTTTATAATTGTTCTAGGTTGTTTGATGAGTAAAGAATTAGGTAGAAAACTTGTTATACCCCACGAGCAATTAAGAAAAGATCAAGGTAGTAAAGTCTTTTATTTATTATATACAGTTGATAATTTCAATGGCAAATTAATAATATTGACTTCAAATTGACATCAAATTACAATCCATTATTTAGTGGTAGTGAAGGAAACCTCAACCTACTTTAGTCGCTTGTTGCTTGTTGTTTTAATCTTTAATGCTCTTTATTTTAATTATTTTTAATTTCTGCAATATTAGCTAATTGACTCGATCCCCCAACCATTGTTTATTTATTTCTAGAGTTTAGTCTTAATCATAGGTTAGTAATTTTGAAGTTCATTTTTTAATTATTGAGTCTATAGTAAATCAATTAGTCTTGATTCTTATGGGATCGATTTTTATTCACTTTATACTCGTTAAAAAATTATTAATAATAAAATTTAAATTTGGTAGGTCTGCAACAACCGATCGTTAGGTAATTTTCCAAATCCCACATAAATCTCTCCAGCCGACCCCATTGTCTGTATGAAGCACCTCTTCGCCACCATCTCTTCGGCGAAAGGCATCGCTGGAATCATCATCTCATCAGTCCTCAAGATATAAGTAAGATCTAGCTACCTTTTTCTCTCGTTTAATCAATCTAATAATCTTGAAATTAAAAAAATTGAGTTGAGAAGAGATCCAAATTTTTGGTCTATTTTTGTTTTCATTTTGTATAATCTTCTAGTTTACAAGATCTAGTTATCATATTACAGTTTTTCGTTTGAATTTGGATTGGGCTATAAAAATGAGATTCTACTCGGAATATGCAATAACAAAGTATGTGCGACCAAAGTTAATTAGAAAAGCCATTTTCTTTGAGACTTAATAGCTTGGAAGAGGGCTAAGGGACAAAAACTTTGAAGCCAAAAGTTCAAAAACCTAAAATTTAGATACTGATGTGAAGAAAAGATGAAGTAAGAATTCAATATAAGGGCTTCGCTAGAATAAAGAGATTACGAATATAATACAAATGAACATTGTTCATTAGTGTGGCTTCAAAAATGCTGGAAAATGAGATTGCATTATAAAATATATTCTGTCCCCACTTAGTTTAGGTGGTTAATAATTTGAATAAATAGAACAGTTCATTAGATTGTCATTTATTATTGGTCTGTCTTGTTTTGCACCTCAATTTTTTTGCTACCCTTATATAGTTTTTGTTCCTTCAGAACATCTATTGCAAATAAAGATAAACTTCTTGGGAACAAACTAGAAAAATAAATTCACATATTACTTATTTTCTTTTCTTTGCCTTAAGTCCCCAAGAAATGCTCATGAAGAAAATATATTAGCTAGAGTGTTGATAGTGGTTTCTCGAATTTTTTTATGATGAAGTGTTACAGAATATATAAAAGTTTCTTGCATGGCTAGGTGAGCAAATCCATATAAATTTGTTGTAGGAGTATAATAGATAAATTATATATTTCTTGTTTTGCAATATATTGAGTCATTCCTCCAATTTGTGATTGACAAAAAAATTTTTGGATCGAGAATCAAGATAATAGAAATAAAGGATTCATGTCAATTGCAATTTTTGGTAAGAATACAAGTAAGAGTGCAGGTAAAACAAATGAACTGATTGAAATGCAATCCTCTGCGAGGTAATATGCATTGTTATCCATTAAGCTTATTGAACTTTATGAGGAGGAAACTGGGAAAGGCAGGCCAGATAGCCATTTCAACGTCAATTGGTGGAAAAATTTGGTGAGTAGGTTCAATGAGATGACTGGGAGAAACTATAAGCAACTTTGAAATAACTGGGATACTATGAAAAAAGATTGGTACTATTTAAGAAATTAATACACAAGAAGTCTGGAGTGAGTAAGTTGGAAACCCATAATGAACTCACTTGATGCTTTAATTTGATGAGTGGTGGAAGAGAAAACTTTGAATAATTTTTGTTGCACTAATCTTATATAAGTCAATACTCTATTTTATTTATTAGATCTTAGGTTGACTTCATAAGCTTGATTGTTGGAAAATAGAGACTATAGCAAGTTTAGGAATAAGGATTTATCTTTGATTTGATATCAATATGATAAGCTAATCTCTGATGTTGCTGACACGGGAGAAAGAGCACCAGCACCAAGCTAAAGATCTGAGAATGGGATTGACAATGGAGTAGAGATGTTATAGGATAATAGTGAGTCAAAAGAACTTAAAGAACATGTGGAGATTGGTGATAGTGATGACATTGAGGATATCGGAATAAATGAGTACAACACAAATTCTGGAAAAGTTATGATGTCTATCGAACTCTGCAGCTATCTAACTCGTCCCTTCCATTAGAAGAAGGTGATTTCCATATCAATATATATATATAATATATATATATATATGTGTGTGTGTGTGTGTGTGTGTGTGTGTGTTTTTTACAAATGTTTAGCCCTTTTAGATTCTCCCAACATACTGGATATATTATTCCTTATTTCATTGTTCTTTTTGTTGAAACTAGATATGATGTTATCACCACGAGAAATTTGAATCTATGTTGTTCTTTTGGAAGATAGCTATCTTTAAAAGATGGGAGGTATGGTGAAGCCTTTTAGCTTCATTTAGGCCCTCTTTACTGATTGTGGCGCTAGCTTGAGACAAGGCTTTCCATAATGCTTACAGTCTCCCCATAATGCTTACAGTCTCCCGTTGCATTAAGAAAATAAATTTCTGAGAAAGTTCAACATAAAAAACTCATCATTTCATAATTTCATATTGAGAATGGTTATTAGGTCTGCTGTGTTTATTCTATTATAATTGATGTATATAATGACAAATTAGTTTTTTCTTCTTTATGTTTTTAGTTCAATGGAGCCTTGAAATATTAGAGATTGAGAGCATTGGGATATCTCAAATTGTGCTTTAATTTGTCCAAATATTTTTCATGACGAGAAAAAGAGATGTCAGCCTCTACGGAAAACACTCCCACTTCTCTCAACCCAAACCCTGTTCAGCCACAACCAAAGCCGCCTGACCCTCCTGGTTCATTTGTTGCCGTTTTGCGTTCTGCACCAGCGACAGAACATCCCACAACACAAACTAATCGCAGCTCTAAAAAGATTTTGACAGAATTTGATGGAAAATCATAGGGTCAAAAATCAGCCTATAGAGGGAAAAAATTCATCCAATTCAATAGGACTGAAAATGTTGAGATGGTTGGCCCTTACAAATATACTCTTATTGGTAAATTCTCCCATGGCAGTCCACCTATTCGTGACATTCAAACAAGATTTGCTGGCCTTGGTTTACAAGGTGCTTTCCAGATTGGTTTGATTAACATAAAGCACATCTTAATTCAATTAACAAGTGAGGAAGATTTTATGCGTATTTGGATGAAACAAATTTTGTTTCAGGATGGATATCAAATGCGTTTATTTAAATGGTCACCAATTTTCTGTACAAAGATTAAATCTTCGATCGTTCCCCTTTGGGTCCGATGCATCTGTTCCACAAAAAAGCACTATATGGAATTGCGTCGTTGATAGGCAAACTATTAAGGGTGGACGAACCAACCGCAGATAGAACTAGACCATCCGTCGCACGCGTTTGTGTTGAGATAGATCTACTTGAATCACGAGACGATGAGATACTCATTGGACTAGAAGAATCAGTGATTTCACAAAAAGTAATATATGAAAATCCACCAAGCTATTGCACCTGATGCAAGCATCTTGGGCATAGTAATGAGGTTTGTGAAGGGAATGAGTATAGACGTCCAAAACCTAACTCTAGAGTGTCAAATGCTAAGGGCTCTATTCAATATGAAGATGAGTTGAAAAGAGAAGAGATCCATCGGGGAAACCAGATTGTCGATGAGACAAATATCGTCCCCCATCAAAAAGCTATAAGGATCAAAAAATCAAGGTCTGAAAATTCACGTGCTGCTGACCTTAAGAACAACCTGGTTACAATGGCAAAGTCCCCGAATTTTTTTGATCCAATTTTGGAAGAATTATCGAGTAAAGCGTGTGCGAAAAATCTAAGTACAAATGATGTTGTAAATGATAATGCTCATATTCAATCCTCTCCGAAACGGAATCATAATCCTGGAAAGGATATGAGACTCAATGAGACAAGCTTAAGGAGTCCTCGGGTTAGGATTTTAGAAGATTCAACCAATCTGCATGTGGTCATTAATTCTGAGTTAAGAGGATCAAAGGCTGATTCTGGTAGTAACCTGACACGAGTAACCAATGAAGCAATACAGTGTCATATTACTGAGCAAGCTCCCCTCCTTAATGCTCAATCATCCAGTGATAACATTAAATTAGGAGTACGACTTCCTATTAACAATGGTTTGGATCCGGGATTTGAACAAAATCATGATGAGCTTTTGATGATATCCAAATTGATGTAAGCCACCGTCGTCAATTGTCCGGAGATTTAGAAATGACGGAAAATTTGAGCTTGGCAATTGTTCCTATTTCTGAACCAGTGGAAACTTTGGTACCTGGTACCTGATCGAAGAAATGCTCCAAAAAGGTTTCTATTCTCTCAAAACGGGTAACTCGCACCTCTTCAGACTTATCTACCCTCAACCCTTTTAATGAATTTCTTGACATGGAATATTAGGGGTATTGGAAACAATTATAATCAAAGAATGTTTTAAAATATCTGCAAGAGAAATAAACTTTCATTGGTAGCCATCTTGGAACCTAAAATCCATTTAAATGCTCATACCATGTGCCAAAAATTTGGTTTTGATAATGTCTTCTCTAATGTTTCTGGACATATCTGGATTTTTTGGAAGGGAGATATGCAGGTTACTTTGCTGCAAGATCATGAGCAATATGTTGATTTATTGGTTTGTTCGGCTTTGGTTTCCAAACCTTTCTATTGCTCGGTGGTCTGTGCTAAACATACATGAAGGGAACGACTTGTCCTTTGGGATGAGTTACGGAGAATTGATCATAGATCAGAACTATGAGTTATTAGTGGAGATTTTAATACCATTCTTCATGCTAATGAATATAAAGGGGGTGCAACACTTAAATTAAGCTTGATGGAAGACTTTGGGAATATGATCCTGGATTGCTCTCTTTTGGATGCAGGATATGAGGGCTCTATTTATATATGGAATAAATACCGAGTGTGGAAGAGACTGGATAGGGTATTGATTAATGCATTGTGGGCTGATATCAGCATTCAAAAATCAAACATTTGGCGCGAAGGAATTCAGACCATAGCCCGTTGCTTATGCAGCTGGATTTCATGGCAGAGCATGTACCATCATCTTTCTGATTCCTCAACTGTTCGGTGAAACATAGTGATTTTCATAATTCTGTTAAAGAAGTGTGGAATTACCCTACATCAATGGTGGGTCTTCTCAATCTACAGTGGAAATTATTTTGGGTTAAGCATCATTTAAAGCAATGGAATAAAGAAGTTTTTGGAAATGTATTTGATACGGTTAAGGCTGCTGAAAATGAACTCAATATTATGGAATGGGCATTTGATGAGGATCAAAGTGATTCTAATCTCATGGAGCTTAAGAGAGCTCAAGCTCAACTTGCAGCAGCCTTGGCTAGAGAAGAATCATTTTGGAAACAGAAATCCGCATGCAAATGGTTAAAGGAGGGTGAACAGAACACGGCATATTTCCACTCTTTAGTGAAGAAATGCAGGCATAAATATTATATTTATATGGTTGAGAATAATGGAGAAAAAATAATTGATCGGTCTCGGTTAGGACCATCGGCAGCAGTCTTCTTTGAAAAATTGTTAACTGGTGGTTCAGTTACTTTCTCAAATAATAATCTCAATTGTGTACCAAGGATTTTAGATGATGCTGATGTAGCAGGATTGTGTATAGCATCGTCCCTTGAGAAAATTGTTGGGGAATTATGGAAATTCCCGATAAATAAGATTAGTGAGAACAAAAATAATACATACAAATTTGATAACGGAGTTGGGTCAATTGTGCCTACGTCTCCGGACCTGCTACAGATCGTTTTACTAAAAGGAGAAAAAATACAAGTGTTTACAACACTTACAACCTACAACCCACACAAGAATTTTTTTTCATAAAATTCTTTCACAAGCTTTCTCTTAAGCTTTTCTCTCAAACTTTCTCTAATTCTCTAATTTCATTTTCTTGACAATTTCCCACTTGAAGACTAATTTTAATCTGTCTTCACACCTCGATCTATGCAGCAGATCTTTTCGATCTTGTTACTCTTGCAGGCCAACTGAAGTTGAACACAACTTCAGTTTGTCGATAGTCACCGTCTTTGTCAACATATCTGCTGGATTCTTACTTCCTTTGATCTTCTCCAATATTAGTACTTCATCTTCCAATAAAGATCTAATAAAATGATAATGAAGTCCAATATGCTTGGTTTTGGAATGAAATATTGAATTCTTCGCCAAGTGTATTGCATTTTGACTATCACTATGCAAAACATTCTTCTCTTGCTTGAATCCCAACTCAATTAACAAACCTTGAAATCATATAATCTCTTTACTGGCTTTAGTTATTGCTACATACTCAGCCTCTGTAGTAGATAGAGTGACAATCTTTTGTAACTGCGATATCCAACTAACAGCTGTAATTTCAACAGTGAATATATAACCGGTGTTGCTTCTTTGGTGATCGGTTTCACCTCCAAAGTCTGCATCTACGTAGTCTTATACTTTTAATTCTCCTTTTTCAAAGTGCAAACATTTCTTTACAGTGCCTCGTAGATACCTCAAAATCCACTTTACTGCTTCCTAATGAGTTTTTTATGGATTTGACATAAACCTGCTAACAACTCCCACTGCATGGCCAATGTCTGGTCTCGTACATACCATTGCGTACATCAAACTTTCAATAGTTGAGGCATAAGGAACCTTAGCCATGAATTCTCTCTCTTCCTCCGTCTGAGGGGACTGATCCTTGGATAGGCGAAAGTGACTAGCCAAGGGTGTGCTGACTGGCTTGGCATCACCCATGTTGAATCTCTGTAAAACACGATTGATGTACTTTGCCTGAGATAACTGCAAGAACCCTCCCTGGCTATCCCTTGTGATTTGCATTCCAAGAATCTTCTTTGTTGGACCCAAGTCTTTCATGTCAAACTCCTTTGACAATTATTATTTCAATCTTTTGATATCATCCATATTTGAACCTACTACCAACATGTCATCGACATATAGTAGTAAAATGATATAGTTGGAGCTATATCTCTTGAAGTAGCAACGGTGGTCAGCGTTGCACTTCTGGAAACCTTCTCTGTGCATGAAGTCATCAAATTTTCTGTACCACTGCCTTGGGGCTTGTTTCAGGCCATACAAGCTCTTCTTAAGTTTGCACACCATGTTCTCCTTCCTTGTTTCTGAGAAACCTTCTGGCTGGTGCACATATATCTCCTCATCCAAGTCTTCATGAAGGAATGCAGTCTTCACGTCCAACTATTCAAAATGAAGATCTTCAATGGCAAAAATACTTAATATTGTTCTGATGGTATTGAACTTCACAACGGGAGCAAAAATGTCGGTGTAGTCAACTCCTTCCTTCTGTTGGGATCCTTTGACAACTAGTCAAGTTTTGTATCTCTTGGAACCATCATGCTCTTCTTTCACCCAGTACACCCATTTGTTGTAAAGTGCCTTCTTCCCCATGGGTAGTTCAACTAGTTCCCATGTCTGGTTGAAGATTAGAGACTTCATCTCTTCTTTTATGGCAATATCCCACTTGTTGGCATCTTCAGTCTCACAAGCTTCATCATAACATTCAGACTCCCCTCCATCAGTCAACAACAGATAGTTCATGTATCTTCTGTTAGGCACATGAGGTCGAGAAAACCTTCTCAATACATGAGTTGGAGTAGAAGGTTGCGGTGTGTTGGACTATTGCACACTGCTGTGCCCAACGATTTCCTCTAGTTGAGGACTTGGTATAATTGGCTCCGTCACGGGACTATCTGGGACATCATTAGCATTTACATCTGCAAATACTGGCTCACTTTGCACTGAGTCATTGGAGTCTATTTTATGCATGTTTTTGTACATTACCCTTTCGTCGAAAATCACATCTCTGCTACGGATCACCTTCTTATTTTTATCTTCTCAAATGTGGTAGCCAAACTCATCCTCGCCATAGCCGATGAAGGTGCATTTCTTGGATTTGGGATCAAGCTTATTCCTGCCTTGATCACTAATATGCACATATGCTATACAACCAAAAACTTTTAGATGTGATAGTTTTACCTTTTTTCTGCTCCATATCACTTCTGGTATTTTGTGCTCCAATGGAGCCGATGGGCCTCGATTGATCAAGTAAGCTGTTGCGTTGAATGCTTCTGCCCAGAACTGCTTTGGTAGACCTGACTGTATACGAATGCTTCTAGCTCTTTCTGTCAACGTTCGGTTCATACGCTCAGCTACACCATTGTGTTGAGGTGTACCGGCACGGTTCTCTCCATTCTGACCCCGTGCTCATAGCAGAACTTCTTGAATTTGATGTCTTCATATTCACCACCATTGTTGGTTCTGAGCCTTTTAATCTTGAGACCTGTCTCATTTTCAACCATAGCTTTTCATCTCCTAAAAACCTCAAACAATTCAGACTTATGCTTTAGAAAGTAAACCCATACCTTCCGAGAGTGATCATCAATAAAAGTCATGAAATAGTGTTTCCACCAATGGATAAGATGGTCATTGGTCCCCAAACATCAGAGTGAACGAGCTCTAGCCTTTCCTTCTTTGGGGTTCTGCCACTCGTTTGAAAGCTGACCCTCTTCTGCTTTCCAAGTATGTAATTTTCGCACATGTCTATTTCAACTGACTGTAGACCTGGAAGTTTCTCATTCAAGTGCATAATTTTCATTCCCTTTTCACTCATGTGGCCTAGCCTCTGGTGCCACAAATTTGGAGTTTCATTGTCTGCTGTAACTGCAATCGAACAGCGTGCCCCTGCTGTCATGTAAAGAGTACCACTCTTCTTGCCTCGAGCAACCGTCATTGCGCCCTTTGAAATATTCCAATCATCACCATGGAAGATCGTAGTGTAGTCTTCGCTAGCCAACTGCCCTATTGAGATTAAGTTTTTTTTCAGGTCAGGGATATGCCCGTTTAGCTCCCAAACAGACCTGTTCAACTTAATCCTTTACTACACATTTGCCAATAATAGCACACGATTCATCATCACTAAGATATACTTTTCCAAAGTTTTCAGAGACATACCTCTCGAAGAATTCTTTCTGTGAAGTAGCATGAAATAATGCTCCAGAGTCTAACACTCAAGACTCATCATTGCTCTCTAAAGAGCATATTAACTCATCATCTCCCCCTGATGTGGAAGTAACATTTACTTCTGTCTTCGCCTCCTGGTCCTTCGATGCATTCTAGCATTGATTTTTATAGTGTCCGGTCTTTTCGCAATTCCAACACTCAATGGTTTTTGAGTTATGAGAATTACTGGGATTTTTGGATTTGGACCTCTTATCTTTGATCTACCTCGATAGTTCGATCTGTCACGTCCATTCCCTCTGGTTGAATTTCTTCCTCTTGACTCTGTATGCAAAATAGAAAAGATTGATGATTCACCCGACTCTCTCCGTCGGATGTCTTCACTGAGAACCAGATCATGAACATTGTCAAATTTTAACTTATTGCTTCCCGATGAGCTACTCACAGTCATGACAGTAGTATTCTAGCTTTCTGGTAGAGAAGATAAAAGTATCAATGCTCGTACTTCTTCATCGAATTCAATCCCAACTGAACTTAATTAGGTCGTGATTGTGTTAAGTTCATTGAGATGTTGAGCTACTAATGCGCCTTCCGTCATTCGCAAATTGAACAAATGCCTCATCAAGTGAACTTTATTTATGGCCGATGGTTTCTCATACATACTGGAGAGAGCCGCCATAAGACCTGTCTTGGTCTTTTTCTTTACTATGTTGAAAGTAACATTGCGGGAAAATGTCAATTAGATAACTCCAAAGGCTTATCTGTTGAGAAGATTCCAGTCTTTTTTCTTCATAGCTTCTAGCTTCTTCCCTGAGAGAGGTTGATACAGGATTCTTTGATATAGGTAATCCTCTATCTTCATTTTCCAGAACCCAAAATCTGCGCCATCAAATTTCTCGAGTTTCACCTTTCCTTCATCTGTTGTCATTGCTCTTACTCGAAACTGACTTCCTCCGGATCATTTCTGACTTTTCCTGGAGCTCTGATACCAATTGTTGGGAAATTATAGAAATTCCCGATAAATCAGATTGGTGAGAATGAAAATAATACACATAAATTTGATAACGAAGTTCGGCCAATTGTGCCTACATCTCTAACCTGCTGCAGATCGTTTTACTAAAGAGATAAAAAATACAAGTGTTTACAACACTTACAACTCACAACTCACACAAGAATTTTTCTTTACAAAATTCTTTTACAAGCTTTCTCTTAAGCTTTTCTCTCAAACTCTCTCTAATTCTCTAATTTTGGGATGTTCTACAAATAAGTGCTAGAGGGGTTTATATAGGCTTCAAAAAATATGGGTGGTAAAATTTAGGTAAGAAATTAGGCAAGAAATTAGGTTAGACACCTTAATTGACAATTGCCTAAATTAGGCACATTTCATTTTTGACCAAAAATGATTTGGCCATTTTCTTGACAAAAATTAAAATGGTGGTATTCAACATTGACCCTAATATTGTAGCTGGTCCGGATGGTTGCTCGTCACTATTTTTTCAAGCGTGTTGGGTTTCATAGCTGAAGATTTGCTTAATGCTTGCATTGATTTTTTCAGTGGCACTACAATATCTCGATCTTTCATTGCAACCTCCATTGAACTAAGCCAATTTCGATCGATTAGTCTATGCAATGTCATCAATAAAATAATATCTCAGCTCTTATGCAACAAATTATCCGCTTTGCTTTCGAAGTTAATATCGCCGGCTCAGAGTGGCTTTATTGCAGGAAGATTCATCAGTAATAATATTATGCTAGCTCAAGAGCTTGCACACTCAATTGATAATAAGTGTAAGGATGGAAATTTAATTCTTAAACTTGATATGGTGAAGGTATACGATCGAGCACAATGGAGTTTCTTATATAACATTTTGCAAAAAATGGGCTTTCCATTGGATTGGATACAATTGATAAAGAATTGTATTGAGAATAACTGGTTCTTTATGTTAATCAATAGTGCTGCAGCAGGATTTTTTAAATCCTCATAGGGTTTATGCCAAGGTGACCCTCTTTCTCTTGTGTTATTTGTTATTGCATCTAACGTGTTATCCTGGGGCTTAGTGATGATAGTATAAAGTATCGTTCGTTGGGTGGACCTTTTATTTCACATCTTGCCTATGCTGATGAGATAATTATTTTCACTAAAGCATCAAAGAAAGGATTGCGTTCGTTAATGAATTTCCAATGAGCTTATGAAGTTATATCGGGAAAACTGATCAATACTAGCAAATGTAGTTTCGTCACAGGTCAAGGAGTTCCTTCTTTAAAGATTAAGCAAATTAAGGACATTGCTGGTTTCATTCTTAAAAAGTTGCCTCTAATATATCTTGGTGCTCCATTGTATAAGGGCAGGAAGAAAGCTGTAATTTTTTATGACATAATATTGAAGATGCGCCATAGAATTTGTGGTTATGAAAAGAAATTTCTCTCGCATGGCGGTAGATTAGTGCTCATACATAGTGTCTTACATTCAATGCCACTACATATTCTCCAGGTGTTGTCAGCACCAAAAAAATATCCTCCAACGTATTGATAGACTATTTAATTGAATTTTTTGGGGCTCTTTTGAAGGGCAGTCATGAATACTTTGGAGCTCATGGGATAAATCATGTTTTCCGGTTGACGAGGCGGGTTTAGGAGTCAGACATTTACAAAATATTTGTGAAGCATTTTCTTACAAGCTTTGGTGGAATTTTAGAATTGGTAATATGCTCTGGGCTTCTTTTATACATAGTAAATACTGTAAAATTGATCATCCATCCATTGCAAAATGTACGGTGCATCATTCTTCAGTTTGGAAATGGCTTTGCTTGCTCTGAGTTGTTTCTGAACATCTTTTCTGGTGTGTTGGTGTAGGACGTCTTAGTTTCTGGTTTGATAATTGGCATATGTTGGGACCGTTGAAGAAATTTACGTTTGGTACCGCACTTCAGCTCAGACTTTAATTTCAAGATTTTGGACAATAAAAAAATAGAATGAATTAATGTTTTTGGAATCTTTACCTACACCTATTGTAGATAAGATTATCAACTTCCCTATTGGCTCAAATTCACCAAATATACATGTTTGGAAGAATCGTCCTAAATAGCAAATCTGCAAGCTTTTTTGGAATCGTATCCTAACCCCAACTTCTTTAGTTTTTCTTTGGAGATTATCTCAAGATTGGATACCTATCAATGAATGATTACGGGATAAAGGCTTTGAGTTGCCATCTATTTGTTTTTGCTGCCATGCGTCTGAAGAATTTGTGGCACATTATTCTTACACGGACCTTAGGCTTTGTCAATTTGGAGACATTTCTATTTAGTTTTTCACATTTTGTTGCCCAACACAGATGACATAGTTAACTACATTCATGTGTGGTGTAATTCCAAAAATTTGGGTAACTACAGACATGTAAGGAATACCCTCTATTTGCTAATTTTATGGTTCATATGGTGATCTCGAAATGATGCCAAACATTGGGGTATAAAGTTTCGGTCTCAAACTATAATCATCTAAATACTTCAACATCTACAGTATTGTGAGAAAATGAATTTTCTTGGGACTAATTTTTGGAAAGGCGATTCAACAATTGCTAAACTTTGGGGATTTATTGGATATAAAAGAAAGGTGGAAAAGATTTTTGTAGTCCTATGGAAGAGACCTCCAGATAATTGGCACAAGCTTAATTCTGTTGGTTCAAGCAAAGGGAATCTAGGAGCTTTGACAATGGGAGGCATCATAAGGGATTCACACGGTGCTTTATTTCTAGCTTATGCTTCATATCTAGGCGATAACATGAATATGTTTGCTGAATTGTCTGCGGTTGTTGAGAAGCTCCAACATTGTTTCAAGCGCGGATTGACTCAAGTCTGGATCGAAATTGATACGGCCTATCTAATTCCTATGCTTCAAAAACAAGTTGTAGGCGAATGGCAACAACAATAGTTACTTGGTAAGTTTTAATTCTTGAAAGAAAAAATGAATCTCAAGATATCTCACATATTCAGGGAAGGGAACCAAGTTGTGGATTTCCTAGCTAATTATGCTTGTGAGCATAAATCTTCTTTTTTTCTGGAATAGTTCTAACTATCCTAGAGAGATTAGAGGTTTTCTTAACTTAGATAGGATGGAATTTTCTAACTTTAGATTTAAATAAAATATAAGGGAGTGGCACTCCTTATTATAAAAAAAAATTCATGATGAGAAAACACTGAAGATGAACATCGGGTTCAACAAAAAATAGATTACCATAAAAAAAACAGTATTATATTGATAGGAAAATTTTCAAATTTACTATTTTACTCTCTGAGGAAGGCTAAAATGACCAAAGAGGAAAATATTTGCGTCTTTATTGTGGGTCCCAACCCGATCCGACCTCAGGATCCGATTCGATTGGATTTATGGACCGTTAATTATCCTGACATCCGTACACTATCTTTTATCATGTCACTTGTTTAGTAAGGAGGAGTCACATCCATGCCTCATTATCTATAAATAATCCCCACTTGGCTCATTATAAAATAACTTATTTTTTTAATTTAGCTCTTTAACGTGATCTTATCAATCTAAATACCTTAACCTGATTTAAACATCAGAGAGTTTTAGTTGGGGGACAAATCTAGCTAGCCTGATATATGTTCGTCTTGTAGTCTTTACAAACTCAAATCATTACCTTAGTTCTAGATCACATTGGTTTTCAAATCCTAACAAGTAGTCATTGGATGACAGTATGCAATTCAATTGCTATGGACATTGCTCAAAATGAAATAAATATATTTTAGTAGCTATTTAGATTCCAAACATGATTTACGTACAAAAAATAACTACTTACATGATTCTAATGGTATTGATGTGGTATCACTCCACTTCTTGAAACTCGTAGGTGAAAGTCAACTATAAGATGGGTCACTGCTTGCATCACAAAAAGTCGTTAGGGATGCCGGGTGTTGACCCGACGAAAACCCTCCGACGTTTAAGTTAGTTCTAGAGCAAATAGATGCAAGCCAAAAATCTTGTGAGCATATATCTGCATAATTAATTATTTACCTTTCAATAATGAAAATTGAGGATATTTATAGTGTTGATATGAGGGTTTTCGTAGGAATAGGCCTTATGGTCTAATAGGTTTAGCTTGAACATTATAGCCCAATTTGTCTTATTATCTTGTGGAGCATATGAACTCTATCTATTGGGTTATGTTTTTGTTCTCACCCATAATCCAGACGGACCTCTTGAATTTAGCCTCTTGGCCGAAACAAAGATATGACCTAATAGACCGAGTTCATGAGCTCTACAAGATAATAAGACAAATTGGACTATAATGTTCAGGCCCATTAAGCCATAAGACCCATTCCTACGAAAACTTTCATATCAACACTATAAATACCCCTAGTGTTCATTATTAAAAGGTAGGAGATAAATTACGCAGATATATGCTCTCAAAATTTCTAGCTTGCATCTATTTGTTCTGGAACTGACTTAAGCGTCGGAAGATTTTTGGCGGGTCAACCCCCGACACCCTAACGACTTATTGTGACGCAGACAGTGACCCACCTTACATTTGACTTTCAACTATGAGTTTCGAAAAGTGGAGTGATACCACATCAGGTATCATGTCTTTTTTTACCATTATGACAATATAAAGAGCATATACTACCAAACACCTTAGTATTTTACAAGATAAAAATAACTTATGAGCTCCAAATTTTTATTTTATCAAAACACATTAAAAACTTATTTTTAAAATGAAACCTAAGATCCCATTTTTCACCTCACATTAAAATAAAAACTCAAGAAATGCACTTAAAACCTTGGAAAGGAACTTCTTTGGCAATTTACAACATATAATCTTTCTTACCAAAATTAGCATTAAAAAGAACTTCAATTGAAGCTTTGGAGTTTGGACTAGATGAACATTATAAGAGATTTGAACATTTTGAACTCTATCTTTAAGAAAAACTTCACTTATAGGGCTTCTTACCCCAAGACCTTCACCAGGAGCCCTAGCCTTGACAATTTCTCACCTATGTACTTCAAAATGGCACACCATAGGTTTAGACTTGGAGAAATCAATTCAACATAGATTTCAAATGCTTTTTTAATTTAGCAATGGTTTTTATGTGAAAATAAAAATATGTTTAGTTTAGTGGGTAGAACTATTGACTTTATAAGATTTAAAAAGAAAATGTGTTTGCCTATGTATTTCCATGCACATTTAATAGTTCCAAAAGAATCATTTTCATATGATCTTATATTAAAATGTAAGAGAAATTACTTGTGGGTCCTATTATATTTTTTCATTGTCAAATTAATTTATGTTGGGACAAAAAATAATTATTTAATTAATTATGGATTTTGTTGCCTTCGTTATAGCACATCGGCTGTGGTGAAGATTGAGAGAGAAATTACTGTTTAATTTGTTAGTAGATTTTTATTATTTTTAATTTAATAGAATATTTATATCAAACGTTAATGATGTGGTCCTATTTCTAAAAAATATACATCCTAGGTCTGGAAACAATGGCTATAGGTCTTAAAAGTTGGTTTTTTCAATTTTTAGGTTTAACTAAAAAGATTTAAAAATAGAAACAAGTGGGTTTTTTTTTGTTGACAATAAGTGAAACGTATATACTTTAAGGACTTGGAATATATTTGAAGTACTTGGAATAATTGAAAATGAAATAAAAGAAAATCATTTGAAAACAAAACCAAACGAACGTTATTGCCAAATCTATTTTATTTACCAAATGTATTTGTTTTCAAGGAAAACTCTATCACAAACTCGATAGCCTCACAAAAATCTTTTTATGTTGATCAAATCAAGACTAGAAAACCTTGTTTTAAAATCTGGGAGATAAGCAATACTCCTCAATAAGTGGTGGGGTTACCAAGCTATTCACATGAATAAAGTCATTGTGGCTAATAGGGATGGAGATAGAATTTTTAATTTTAGAGGGTAAAATAAATATTTTAATTTTGTGGGAGGGCAAAATATTAATTTGAAGGAGTGCAAAATTTTTAAAAAAAAATTAAGTTGCATATAAAACTTAAAAAAATACCGACTTACGGGGACAACTGATCTGTCTAGCCACAACCCTTTGGCTCCGTGTCCAGTGGCTAAAGCTTATTTGGACTTTTTTGTGCCATTTCATCTAAGTCATGAATTTTTTCTTAATTCCATTTATTTAAAACTTCCAACTTATTTGATGGAATTTGCGCCTAAACCACTCGGAACACGATCTTGGATTTATAGAGACATAATCTCATATCAAAAAATTCATTTCCAAAGGTGTTTGTTTTGCCATATACTCATATTATGATATCCAAATTCGGGAGCACCCATGCATTCCTTCCCTTAATAGCTCCCGTCTCAATTCTCAGTTCAATTACGACAGTGAGCTCTTGGATAACAACATCAATGTTTGGAAATGTGACATCGCATTTATGTTTTCTCCCATTGAAATTCTTCGTGTCAATCTCAAAATCAATGTCCCCACTTCTTAGAAATCTACACAAGTACTTTCACTACAACAAAATGTATATTTTAGAACCCTTGGTTTAGAATTTTTTTTTTATTATATGTCCCAAATATATTTTGTTGGATATTCATTGGTTTGTAATCCAATTGCTCAATTTAATGGAGTGCTTAGATGGTATTTGACTAAATTTATTTTAAATTTTTTTTTGAAGCGTTTGGATAAAAATAAGATTATGATGCTTTTAAAATATCAGTAATGATAATTTTGTAATTAATATTATTAAAATTAAAGAAGTTTATTAAAATAAAATCTTATTTTAAAATTAAGTTGAGGTGGAAGTATTTTTTTTTTAAAAACTTATAAGCTCTCAAATAGTTTTTTTTTTTTTTTTTTTTAAATCATGTAAGCCCTTTCAAACAAAAATTACCAAACACTTTTTGAGAGATTATAAATTTTTAAACAATTTATAAGATGTTTACAACCAAACACCCTCTTAGTAAGATTTAAAAAAACATTAAAATAAAAATAAACGATACTTCACCCTCTTAATTTTGACACATTAACCTCAAAAGGTAAATTTGAAGTATTTCCCCTTATACTTAATTATTGACACTTTACCCTAAAAAATAATTTTAAACACTTTGTCCCTTCATTTTATATTTTTTATAGTACTCCCTTCTATTAATTTTAGATTAAATTTTCATCAGAACGATCTTGGTCAGTCACCGTGCACATTTTTCCCAATCTCTCCATGCAAAGGTAAAAAAAAAATCATTATTTTTTTTTGTTATTATCAATGTTGAAAACATGATAAATAATAATACTTTTATTGTAAATAATATCAATCGCACTACTATTGATAAAAAAATATTATTATGTACAATGAAAATACAACCATTTATTTTGTTTTTACTATTAACAATAATAAAAAAAATATTACGATGAAAGATAGGAAAAAAAACATACAATAATGACTGATAAAGACAATTTCGATAAAAAAATTAATCTAATAATGACTGAGGGGTAAAATATTATAATAAATATAAATTGAGGAAAAATAATATTTAAAATTTATTTTTATAAAATAAAATATTAAAATAATTAAATTTAAAAAAATAAAATATTAAATTTTTTTATTTGTAACATAATATGCTAAAATAATCAAAATTTAAAGGTGACAGCTTCTACACGTAAAATAATTTTAACTTAGGGCACAAAAGAGGCCGCTTTTTTTGGACTTAATTCTTTTCCTCAGACTTGTATTAGACTTTTGCTTCTCTCTCTCTCTCTCTCTCTATACATATATATATATAATATATATATATATATATATGTAAATACACAGAAGTATAGATACATAGGTGCCTCCATGCCGCCGCCGCTGCAATTTCACTTTCGCCGTCCGGCGACAAGTGTGTTCTAGCTACTTTTCTTGCTTCATTCTTGGTATTTATTTCATGTTTCCCGTTTTTTTGATGTTTTAAACTAACTGGGTCTTTTCATTTTCATACTATATACTAATTTTTTTTATTTTGTTTTTGGTGCTTTTCGCAAATGTGCGCGTATATGATTACTGTGTTTTCGTTGAGCTGATTCCATGTCATACTATGTTTTCTTTTTCATGGGTTTTGTGGTTTTAAAATTTACGTGGTTAATGATAACTGGAGTACCCGTCACCTTTATCAGAGTTCTGGATGAATATGAGGCCATTTGCACCCAGTCCACTCTGTCATTAGGATATTGGTTGATCAACTTATTCATTATTTTTCTCTTTTTTTTTTTATGACTCTGCTAAGGTATTTCAATTTGTTCACCATTGAAGTGCAATTGCTTTCAGGATTTTATTTTATTTCTATCTGTGATTCCCAATGGACCTTTTTGTAACTCTCTTCAAGAAGGGTTGATTTTTAAAATTTATTTTTGGCTGAGGTTTTGGTGATCTCTGTGTACTATTGTTTGAAATTTATGAATTGGACTGGAATATTTTCTGCTCGGATTCTGAATTGCTCTTTTTATTGTCTGGTAAATACGTAACTCCACTAGTCATTTTCTGAAATGATTCGTTTTATTTGCTCATAATGGAAAGATGCA
Source organism: Paulownia fortunei (assembly GCA_019321725.1). NCBI lineage: Eukaryota > Viridiplantae > Streptophyta > Magnoliopsida > Lamiales > Paulowniaceae > Paulownia > Paulownia fortunei. The sequence continues at coordinate 7,339,730 of CM033116.1, forward strand.
TCTCATTTGTAAGTTTGCCCTAATAAAATTACTGACTGTTCATAATAAGCATTTATCTTCCTTTATGTCTCTTACACATCTATATTACTATATACTTCTATAAATTTTTATGATGACATTGGCTCTTTGCAATTGATGCAAAAACGGTAGGCACTGCCTGATTCAATGGATTTTCGTGGGATTAGGTCTTATGAAGTAGTGGGGTTAGCTAAAGCATTATAGCTCAATTTGTCTATTATCTTGTGGAGCCTATGAACTCGGTCTATTGAGTCTTATCTTTGTTTTGACCTTTAATCCAGATATACATTTTGAACTTAGCCTTTTGGAACTATTTTGGGCTCATAGCCCATCATAAGCCCCCCACTCTCGATCAAGCCTCGCATAGGGAGGGTTGGTCGAGAGTAAAGAGTATGGGAGTATGTCACCTGTTGAGGTGAATAACTCGAGGCAAATCACCTCTTAGGGTGAGTAGCTCAGGGTAGGTCACCTCTTGGGGTGAGTAGATCGGGGCATGTCACCACTTGGGGTGAGTAGTTTGGGGCATGTCACCTCTTGGGTTGTATAGCTAAGGGCATGTCACCTCTTGGGATAAATAGCTCGGGGCAGGTCACTTCTTGGAGTGAGTAGCTTGGGGCATGTCATCTCTTGGGATGAGTAATTTGGGGTATGTTATCTCGTAGAGACGCGATGGCGCAAGAGTTCCTGATGAGGATTCGAAGGCGCACGAGCTCCACTTAGGGGTGCATTGGCACAAGAGTTCTGTCTAGGGGTGCGATGGCATGAGAGCTTCTCTTAGGGGCATAATTACGTGCGAGCTCCATTTAGGTGTGTGATGGTGTGAGAGCTTCTCTTGAAGATCCGAAGGTGCACGAGCTCAACCTGGGGGCACATTGCTGTGAGAGCTCTTTCTGGGGTCGCGATGGCACGAGAGCTCCACCTGAGAGCACAATGGTATCCCATAGACAACATATTCTTCTTTTTCTCATTCTCCTTTTCTCTCTCTGTTTTTTTGATCGAGCCATGCTCGGCTTCACTTGACCAGGTCAAGCATGCTTGGCTCGACCTAGTTTTATTTTTTTTGGGTCGAGTTCGTAACACTCAACCTAGATTTCTCTTCCATGTCGACGTGGATTCTTCCTCTATGTTGAGGCCATGGCTCAACTTGAGATCTTTCTTCGACTTGGAGCATAAATGAGGTTGCTCATCTTCTCCAATTATAGTCTACATAGTCATAGCCTTTCGAGGGCTTGGCTCGGGTGAGTTGTTCACCTCATTTTTATGCTTAGTTCATTTACTTAGTTTTTTTTGTCGCTTTATGCAATGGTTGTTGCTCTGTATTTCTCATGATGGGGGAAGTCAGTAGGAATTCTCATATTTATGAGTCGGTAGGCCTCCTCGAGAGTAAAGGTCGGTAGGACCTTTCAAGTATGGATGCTAGTAGGGCTTTTCGATAGTGGAGATAGGTAAGATTTCTCAAGTGTGGGAGTCGGTAGGACTCTTTGAGGGTGGAGGTCGGTAGGACCTCTTAAGTGTGGAAATTGATAGGGCTCCTCGAGGGTGGAGGTCAGTAGGACGTCTTAAGTGTAGAAGTCGATAAGGCTCCTTGAAGGTGGGGATCGGTAGGACCTCTCGAGGGTGGAGGTCGGTAGGACCTCTCAAGTATAAGAGCGATATAGCCCCTCAATTATGCATGAGGCTATGAAGATTTTTAAGTTTCTCGTCTCATAGGGATTCTCTTGAATCATCCGGGGCTAGGTTTTGGTTAACCTCAATGGATGGTGAGTAATTTCGGGACGTATAGATTTTTTAAGTTTTTCATCTCACAAGAATTCATTATCCAGGGTTAGGCTTTGGCTAACCTCATGATATGGCAGGTAATCCTGTGACGCACTTTGCCGTTAGCCTCAATTAAAGTCAAACTTGTGAGATTTTAGAATTGAGCTGACTAGAATCATTAGTGACCTCAAGGGAATCTCATCGACCTCTAGGGTGAGTAGCAGTATAACATTTTGTAAAGTAGTAAAGCAGTCAGATACGCAGTTGTAATGCAAGGTGAAGAATTTTATTGATCTTATAAAAAAATACTAAGTACTTGAACAATAGCCACTTGGGGCTTGACATATTAAGTTGAAATGCTAGCCCTCAGGCTCCTGTCTGGTAGAACTTTTTAAAGGCACGTGCATGTGAGTTCCTATGGGTGCAATAGCGGGAACTCTTTTTGGGGACGGGATGACGCATGAGCTCCTCCTAGTGGCGCGATGGCACATGAGCTCCTCCTAGGGGCACGAAAGTGCGAAAGCTACTCTTAGGGAAGCGATGGCGTGCGTGCTCCTCTTGGGGGCGAGATAGCACGAGAGCTCTTCTTGAGGACGTGATGACATGCGTGCTCCTCTTAGGGGCACTATGGCATGCGATCTTTTCTTGGAGGTGCAATTGTACACAAGCTCTTCCTAGGGGTACAATGGCACGAGACCTCATATTGGAGGCGCAAAGGCACGTGAGCTCTTCCGGGAGATAATATCACATACCTCCTCTTAGGGAACGAAGGCGTGAAGGCAGGTGAACTCCTCCTAAGAGACAATAGTGCGAGACTTTCTCTTGGGGGTGCATAGACGGCTTGCTCCTCTTGGGACGCGAGGGTGCAATGGCGCGCGAGCTCGTCCTAGAAGACAATAGTGCAGACATTCTCTTAGGGTGAGAAGGCGTGTAAGCTCCTCTTGGGGGGCGCGAGAGCACAAAACCTCCTCTTGGGGGTGCGAAGACATGCGAGTCCCTCCTGGGAGACAACAACGTGAGGCCTTCTCTTGGGCTGTGAAGGTACATAAGCTCCTCCTAGGGGTGCGAGGGTGCAAAACCTCCTCTTGGAGGTGCTTAGGCGACTAGTTCCTCTTAGGACGTGAGGGCGTGATGGTGTGCGAGTTTCTCTTGGGGGTAGGATGGCTCTGGAGCTCCTATTGTGATGTGCAGGTGCGATGACGCGCGAGCTTCTCTTGGGACGCAAGGATGCGATGGCGCAAGAGCTCCTCTTGGGATGCGAAGGTGCGATGGCGTGAGAGCTCTTCTTGGGATGCGATGGCGCGAGAGCTTCTCCTGGGGAACAATAACACGATACCTCATCTTGGGTCATGTATAGTACCTCCTCCTAACGAAGAGCAAAAATATTTCTTCGGTTAGCTAGAAGTGGACGTTGATCGTCTCTAGTGCAACGGGTACCTCCAGAAGGGGGTTGCCTTTATTGCCACGTGTGTCCTCAGTAGGGGGTTGCCTTAGTGGTTGGGTGCTCTCACAGCTCTGGATCTTGACAACAATCTCAATGACTAGGTAGTAGGTTCCCATATACGACGCCAAAATAATGTGATATTACTCTTTTTAGTAGTACTTCTGCTCAACTCAAATTGTTGAGTGAGTCACTATCTATATCATAAAAAGTCATTAGAGGTGTTCGGGATTGACTCGGTGAAGACCCTCTAATTCTCAAGTCAGTTTCGGAATAAGTAGATATAAGTTAGAAATCTTAAGAGTATATAAATGCATAATTAATTGCGTACCTTTTAATAATGAAGATTGGTGTATTTATAGTGCTGATATAAGGGTTTTCGTGAGATTGAGCATTATGAACTTAGTTTAAGCATTACAACTCAATTTGTCTATTATCTTATGGAGCCCATGAACTCGGTCTATTAGATATTGTCTTTGTTTTGACCTATAATCTAAACGAACTTCTTGAACTTAGTCTCTTTAACTTATTTTGGGCTCATAGTCCATCAATCATCATTATATTCCTCAAGCATTCTATTTTTATGTGATTTCATTCTTGCATACTGAGTTGTGGCATTACATAACTAAAACAACTTAGGTGACAAATTGACATAAGTAATCATTCGCAATGAAAATGAAATAATCATTCGCAATGGTAATAAATATTGGTTTGTTGATACCTCCGAAAATAAATTTTCAAGCGGATGGGATGTTGTAGTTGTTGAAAAGTGCATTGATTCTAAGAATTCAATAATATTGTATCAATCTTCAATAAATGTCCTTGATATTGCTACTTTTTATTTTTCCAACAAAAGAAAATTCTAAAAAAATTAACAATGATCTATTTAGCCTTAAGTTTGAGCACAATTTATTCAATACACAATGTGCGGATATCATTTATTCCAAAATAAAAAATTAGTTATACCGAATCATATGCTTTTTATCGACATGTTCGACCGAAAGAATCCTTTGTTAGTAAATAAACAATTTTTTTTTCTTTTTTTCTTTTGTCATGTGCATAATTACTAATGAATTTAACAATATATATATATATATATATATATATATATATACATATATATGATGTGGTATATGTTAGGATGGACCTATGTAGTTCGAGCTATGAGTAAGAAACTAATGTGATGTAGGTTAGGTCGGGTGTGATGTAGCTCGGGCTATAAGTGAAATGCTAATGTGATATAGGGTTTAAGGTATGAATTGACAGAAAACTACTATCTGTTGTTTGAAATCTCTATTTTGCCCTTGTTTGGTATCTATAAATAAGGGAATTCATTGCATATCACATGTTACACTCTTTTATATCTGAGATGCATATATTTTTACTTGCTTTCATCTTCCCTAAGAAAATATTCACTGACTTGAGCGTCGGAGCTCTTACGCTGAGTCACTCTGACGTTTTGTGCAGGTGATCCAATAAGGAGGAGGAAAGCAAAAACAACAGCTTGTTACTTAGGGTGCACATTCTTCAATCGGTGCATAATAAGTTGGCGCCGTTTGTGGGAAGATTTGTGAGTTAAGGCATGAGAGATGACAGGAAAATGAATCATGGGCGAATGAACATCCAATGAAGCTCCACCACCAAATGTCCGGCATAATCATGGCCCGAAAGTCCATGATTGGGGAGAAAATGATAGCCCACCCCCAATAACACCTGGAGTTCCACCGCTTCGGACCACACAGGAATTTGGTTCCGGAATTTGGAGTAGGAAATGCCGATTAGTTAACCGTGGAGCAGTTGGCAAATCTGATCACAACCGTGGTGGATGTAGCCTTGAGAAGGAGGGAGGCTAATCCACCACCACAGAGGTACCGGAAAAGCAACTCCTTCCCGAAAGGCTATAAGAGAGTCATACAGGAGAATGTCGGAGTAAAACACTAATGAAAGAACCAAATGTATCGAAGAAGTTGGAAAATTTACATAATGAGCTAAAAGAGATGAAGATGAAAATGACGGGAAGGAATATGGTTATCAAAAGAGGAATTCTTTTTTCTAAAAAAGTAATGATGAATGACCTATCAACCAACTTCATGTTATTAAATTATGAGTACGATGATATTACTGACCCATGAGAACATCTGTCATTCAATACAAAATGTGCCGATATCATTTATTCCAAAATCAAAAATTAGTTACACCGAATCATATGCTTTTTATCGACATGTTCGACCTAAAGAATCCTTTGTTAGTAAATAAATAATTTTTTTCTTTTTTTCTTTTGTCATGTGCATAATTACTAATGAATTTAACAATATATATATATTCATTCCAGAGTATACCTAAACAGTTTATGTACTTGGTCGATTTGCAGTGTAGAAAAACATGTAAAACTCATTACAAGTACAAGAACTTGGAATTTTATTTGACTGACCTCGGATGGCTTAAATTTTATGATGATCATGCCGTAGATGGGCATATCTTGATGTTTTTTCTTGTCCAGAAAAATGTGATGTTATGTAGTTGTAGTTAATAATGAACGTGTTGAGATTGTGTATAACTAGAATGTAACTCGTGAAATTGAAATCTTTTAATTTATGAAATTATCTTGATACAAATTATTTTTGCAGTGATAAGAAATTCCAAAATAGCAAAAAGAATATTAATATATATGTTATAAATTTAAATTGTTTGATTTTTCAAATTATTTACCTTTCTAATAATCTTCATATTGATGATACATGGCAATAAAGCTAGAATATTAACATAATAGTGCAGTATAACTTGTTCGGATATTTTGCACTGGGCCTCACACAAAATTCTCTAATTGTCAAATATAAACAAAGGGAAAAGTGCATTTTCAGCCCACAGTTTAGTGGTGTTACAATTTAGTATTATGCTTGTAAAAAAGTTTATATGTAGTTATATTAGTTAGTTTTTTTGTTGCAATTTTAGTTTTCATATTAAGTTTTGGATAATAAATTTCACTTGCCTGGTTAACTACCAGCACCTCCATAAAAGTTGAAAAATCAACTTTTCGATTAAAAAACTCATTTTGCAGTCATCTGTAAATAATAAGAAAAAATAAAAATCTTATAAGAAAAATATGAAAATATGGAGTTGGAGTTAAAATATGATTGAAATAGTCTGTAGCATTATCCGACCTAAACATCTTGATTTTTGATACCAAATTCATTTTGTACCATGTCATGAAATCGTGGGAGGATTATTCTGACATCAAACTTGTGTATAAACAAGAAAATCAAAGTGACTCTAGTGTAATCATCATTCATCAATGAGCGATACAAACCATTATGGTGAGGGACCCAAATATCACTATAAATTAGATAAAATAAAGAAACTGAACTTATCACTGATGGTTGCACATTTGTGTTTTAATAATTCACATACATCACAATAAAAACTCTCAATGTCTAACCCCCTAAATAGATAAGGAAACAAAATCTTAAGAATCCTAAATGGCGAGTGTCCAAGTTTATATCAGACTTTTTCTTTATTGGAAAGGTGACATTCAGAAAGAAACAATAAAGATGATTTGCTCTTGGTAATATTCAATTTACCTAGTGTCTCAAGATATCATTGTTCATCCCATTCCTTAGCAAGTCCAATCGTCTTTCCCAAATTTTATTTCTAAAGTGAATAGGAAAAATCACATTGTAACGTAAATCTTTAGTAAGCTTCCGGATGGAACCAAGATTAGTGGATAGCTTTAGACATGGAGAACAATTTTTAATCTGCAACAGTGGTTAGTGAACCATTGGCTGCGGTAATTTTTCTATTGTTTGGACAAGGATTATAAGTGCTAAGTTTATGTGATGGATGAGTCATACGATTTGTAGCACCTGAGTCAATGACCGAAGAGTTACCAAAGGTTTCATCCGAGACATTTAATCCAATGAAAATAGGAAACTAACAAGAATGTGCTAATGAAAAATTACCCGAAGTTTTCTTAAGGTTTTCCAATAGAGTTCTCAAGTTCTCAATTTCATCCTAATTGAATCTTCCTTGTTCTCGATGCTTTGTTGACATCCGGTTGGACAATAGACAAGTTATAGGAGTTTCTGGGCAAGTTCATATACCAGATAGTGATTGAAAATAAAGTTAGAAATATGAGAAGGAGAAACAGAAAAAACACCGCAGCTACGAAGGCTGCAATCAATTGTTCTATCACAGCAATTAAGGCTGGAAACAATTGACTTATCGTAGCAATGAAGGCTGCACGAAAATAGAAAACCAGAAAAAAGAGCCTAAGGCTCAGATACCATGAGGGATATTTTGGAAGAATGATTTTTATTGATAATTCTTTTGTACAAATATACACCTCTATATATACAATTGTTCCTAGCATCAATAATAGAAACTTTCTAACCTAATTACATCAGATCCCCTTGATTAGGGGATTGCCTAATCATCTCCCTATTTATAGCTATAACCTCCTAATTTAGCTAATTTGCTAGCCTAGCCAATAAACAGATTTCATTTTCCATGATTACTATACTGTAGTTAAAAGATAGAGAGATGTGAGTTATACGGAAAACAAACATGATGCCCTTGTATAACAGTGTTAAACAAAAGGGAACTTTTATGCAAACGCTATAAACTGGAGCCATCACCTCAAATCAGACTTATTGAGTTGTATGCTGCAATAATCTAATTAGAGCAAACTAAAATCCTTAATCTATTGCCTCATCTCATGCCCATAACATTTAAATATGTGGCTGAAAAAACACATGCACCAAATAAAGAGGATATTTCTGTCTACCTTATTTATCATATTATTCCACTAAATGATGGATTAAGGATTGAAAAACTAGGATAAACTCCACTGTTGGAAAAGTAAATCATACGAGATCAATAAATAACCAATTAAGTGTTATCGTAGTGTCCAGTGTGCAGGAGCAGATGAATGATGCATATATTCATTGTAAAACATATTTAAGGTAGTTTGATAGGTTTGAGCAAGTAGGGATCAATTAACCAACAAACTCCTTTTTGGTAAACTTTCTGATTTAAATTCTATGGATGCTCAACCGCATACGCAAAAATCAACAGGCAAATCTTCATTTATTTTCACCACCCTTCACTCAGCAAGAAAAGTACAAATAAGATAGACTTTGGGGAGCTCAATTCTGTGAGTAATGTATACGAGCAATCACATGAGTTCTTACCACATGTAAAAGTACCAAGATAATAAAAAGGAGGGCTGGGTGACTTGGTGATAAAAAGGCCTGATATTACTTCACACACTTTCTGAAATGACTGCAATGGAACTTAGCTTACAAAAGAAATATAGAGAAATGGAAAAATACTCTAACAACTAGAGAAAATCTCACTTTGCACTTTCCAATTTCATTCATCAAATAAGTTTTTATAATGAGAGTTTAGCCAATCTATATATAGGCTTTACAAAAGAACCACTGAAGAAGGAAATAGAATTCAGCTAGAAAACAAAATCACACTCCAACAAGGAGTCCTAGTAGATAAAATAGCTACTAATATTCTCCTAACCAAATAAGATATGTAGTTCCCGAATAATGATGTACTATCACATTCCTTCTTGTTCCCATCAGGTAAGCTAGCAAGTTCTCTTTAGAATTCTCAGGTTCGTTTAACGAATTCCATCTTTCGCATCCAAGAATGATTGGCATAAACATTCTAATTTAACTTTGCTTCTGAAACGAGCTGATGATATATCTTGTATATGCTGCAAATATCTCACATTAATTTCAAAAGGCAGTCTCTGAGGCTTGAGAAAATCAATTTTATGGTTGTGTAATGTCAGCTGAAGCAATCTTTTACACCACTCCGGAGATTCAACTACATTGCATTGGGATCTTGCAGGGATCTTTTACATTCTCTTTTTGGACTGTGTCTGGCCCTTTTAGCTTGTTACATTTGAAGATACGGTGGGAAGAGTTTATAAGTTTTCCATCCAATTTTCTTATAAAATGGCAAATATGGTCTTTTAATATCAGATTCTCAAAATTATAATGCTCATATTTATCCCGAAAGTGATCCTACAAATCAAGAATTGTACGTTGCACTAATTCACATTAATGCGTCTCAAAAGTCAATATAATGTGATCTAAAGACTTCTTAGTCAGTCCATCCATAATGAATTGAATTTTATCTTCTCGATTTTTAGAAACTCTTCATAAAGAACGACACTTTGTGTTGCAAGTCCATCTAGCATATTTGTGACAAACATACATTTTTTTCGCCCTTCGATCTTTTTAGTATGTGCTTTTACCAAAACTAGACATGTATCTAGTAAACAAATTTAGAAACTCATGTGAAAACTCACCTGCTCTTACCTTTGTTTCAATTATCCATCGTATATTCTATGGGATGCCTTTGTGCATAAGCATTTTTAATCTTTCAATTCTAGTTTTATAAATTTTTATAATTGCATTTTTAGAAAGAAAAGCAAATCGCTTCTTGAGAGTTAAAAGAATGTCAACCATTTTGAAAAAGACAAGAAAACAGAACGAGAAAAAGAGAAAAAAAACTTTATACAGAGATTTCAGTTATTTAGGAAACTGATAAATTCGACTTCAATAGCCACGGAGTATCATTATCTGTTACTTAATCGGGAAAAGAAAAAATAACAGAAAAAAACCTACAAAATAAACAAAGTTAGAGAAAATATGTATATATATACACATACTAATCATAACAAGGGTTATAAAGAAAAATAATTTCCTCTTGTGAAAATTGATTCTCTAGAAATGATTTAAGTATTTGTCCATTTACTTTGAATACGTTACCATTTATAAGATTCTCAATATCAATCACCCCATAAGGATATAAAAGGACCACTCTATATTGATCTCAAATTTTCAAGAAATAAATAAAATCGAGAATTATAAAGCAAAACTTTTTGACCAACCTGAAATATTTTTCTTAAAATTGTATTGTCATGAAATTCTTTGATTATGGCTTTATGAATCTTAGAATTCTCATATGCATCATTTCTCAATTTTTGACGTTTATTGATTTACAATTTACGCAATTTTGAAGCTTCATCAAGGTTGAAGTTAAACATTTTGATTGTCTAATAAGCTTTATGTTCAAGTTCAATAGGTAAATGACAAAAATTTTCATAAACTATCTTATAAGAAAACGTGCCTAATGATGTTTTAAAGCTGTTCTATATGCCCAAAGTGTATCGATAAGTCTAAGAGACCAATTTGCATTTCTTACCAAGTGCCAATTGACTGATGTTTTAAAAAATTAAGCCATGTTTTTACTTTATCTTTTAAAGAAAAAGGAAATAATTTGAGCTTAACAATTTTATTTGTACAAGTTTGATCATCAAAAGTGGCACATACTTCATCAAATTCTTTCAGATACAAGTAAAGACTTTTAGAGTCTAAACCATGAAAATTGGGAAGTAAAGGAATATACATGGCTTTCGTAAGTTTTTGCATTAAGAGGAAAAATAAAACAAGAATGAGAAGAATTCAAGGAGGTTGCAAGTTATAACGCATGGTACACACTTGTTTGATTCTCATTTTCATCCTTGATATTTTCATTTTCAGCCATGGTGGAAGTGTGTAGAGGTGACTCAAATAAATTTCAAAATAAAGTGATAAGTGCATATTTTGACATATTTTTGTATCAAATCCTTTATACTTTTATTGCTTTATTCTTGTTAATATTATTGTTTTATTAATGTTTTGTGTTAGGGAATAAATGGAAGCATGTTTCCAGACTTGTGCAGTTTTTGTAATTTGAGCATAACTTCATGATCAAAAGCCCTATGGACCTGAAACTTATTTCATTTGAAATCCAAGAGATAGAGGTACAATGTTTATGTTTGAGGCTCAGCCCAATTCAGATCAGAGTTCAGCCCAGTATTGACTTATTTTACCAATTCGGTTATATATCTTGAGCCCAAATTTATTTTGGGCTGAAATTAGGTTATGTTATACCCAAGAGGTAAATACACAAGTTTTCTAAAGATAAGATGGTGTGAAAATATGTCAAAATGGTAAAACCATAGGCTGCACTTTGCTGCTGATGTTAAAGAGCGGCTCTTGGACATGACTCGGTAATTTGACCATATCTCCTTCATCCGACCTCCAAATTTGACAAAAGATATATGAAAATATATCAGCGCTGAAAGATATACAATTTTTATTCTTTATATATCTTCAAAATCTGGCTATATCTGACCGAAACATATAATTCAATTCATTGGGTGAGAAATTTGTTTAACAACTGACCAACTCTTGGCAACTAGCATACCACTTGATTAATCCCTACATTATTTGTTTGGCCTCTAGCTTACTCCAAATACTATAAATAGGCCATGTATTAAGCTTGTAAGAGTAGGGGGTAGAGGGTTTCTTTAGGCTAAATTATGTAGTTTGTATGTTTTCTAGTATTGTAAGTTTTCTAGTAGTAATAGAAATGCATTCTCTAGTTTCTCTTATATTTTTAGTCTTTGTTTCTTTTATTATGTCTTTCTAAATTTTATTTTGGTGAGGAAAAAGGGTGAATCTCTTGATGGAAGAAGAGAAATGGTTATAAGGATAGAAATTGTTTAAGTATGTTGTATTATTATTTTTATTTTTGATCTAAACCCTACTTGTTTTGTGGTGATTCTTGATTTATGTATCTCCAATGGCACAATAAATACTTGAGTTCATTTAGCTTATTGTACGGTTTTACCCCACCGACTGCTAATGTGAAACCTTGATTTGTTGTTGACGAAGGTGTACATAAATGCTTGATCCCATAAATAAGTGTTGGCGTTAAGAGATAATTTGCAATAGTAAGACAATATCATGATTACCTTATTGCATGAGTTACTTGATAATATCTTCCCATTGGAACCTTCATTATGTATGGATTCCAATTGTGGCAATTAATAGAGGTAAAAAGAATAAATAACCATTTCTCTATCCAAAACTCAAGAGTGGATCCCTAATCCTCAGTACTTTTATTACTTCGGTTTTTCTTTAGTTACATCATCATTAATTGTTCATATATTTTGATTCATATAAACTCCATCTTTTTAAAAATATAAACTTGAATTCTTCAAACAACTTCCCTGTGGATCGACCTCGGACTCACGAGAAATTTATTACTTACTACAACCTGCACTTGGGTTTGCAACCTTAAAGTTGTAGCATAAAGTTCCAGAATTATTTCTAACTAAACAATGAGAATTATGACTACGATACCATATGAACATATAATCATAAAGAAAATAAACACACAATATTTATAGAGGAGAAATATTTACAAACTTGAATACTTACCTTGCCTTCCCCAGCAGCAGCGTTAAAAACTTGCTACAACTTTAAGGTTGCAAATCTAAGTGCAGGTTGTGTCAAGTAATAAATTTTTTGGGAGTCCGAGATTCATCCACAGGGAAGTTGTTTGAAGTTTTTAGGTTTATATTTCTCAAAAGATAGGCTGAATGTGGTTTAGAATATAAAGAAAAATTTATACTATAACTAAGAAATCAAAGTAATAAAAGTATTGAGAATTAGGAATCCGCTTTTGAATTTTGGATAGAAGAATGATCATTTATTACTTTTACCTCTTTTAAATACCACAATTGGAATCCACACATAATAAAGTTTTCAATGAAAATATATTATCAAATGGCTCATACAATATGGTAATCATGATATGGTCTTAGTGTTCATAAATTATATTTTAACACTAATACTTGTTTATGAGATCAAGTATTTATGCACACTTCTATCTACAACAAATCAAGGTTTCGCATTAGCAGTCGGTGGGGTAAAACCGTACATCAAGCTAAATAAATCCAAGTATTTGTTATGCTATTGGTGATACAGAAATCAAGAATCACCACAAAATAAGGAGGATTTCAATAAAAAAATTAAAACAATAATACAACACAATTAAACATTATGCACCTTTATAACCGTTCCTCTTCCTCTATCAAGAGCTTCACCCTTTCTCCCCAGCTAAATGAAATTTAAAAATACATAATTAAAATAGAAAAGACTAAAAATAGAAGAAAAACTAAAGAATACATTTCTATTACTACTAGAGAATACATTTCTATTCCCTTGTCAGGGTTTTTGTGTGTCTTGAATGCCATCCAAGAGTCCCTATTTATATAGAAGAGTTCCTAGATTGATATCTCCAAATTCACTCCAAATTAACTTCAAATGTAATCTAAATTCATATGTCATTTTCAAATTTACATTTTGTCATTCATTTTTCTCCTTTCAATTAGCTAATTTTGGAAAAGTGCTCAACTTGAAATTTGCAGATTTGTCCTTTATTTTTCAACTTGAATCACCTAATTCTAACCACTAAGGAAAATTTTATGTTTGATTTAAGGAGACGTGTCAACATAGATATATTCCTTCCAATACTCTCACTTAGACAAATTTTCTACTATAATCAAGGTTGAATTGGGCTGAACTTCCAACAACAAAGTTATATTTCTATCTTTTGGCTTTTAATCGAAGTAATTATGGTATATAACCTAAAACTTAGAAACCCACCTATATAATGAGTAGACAATTAGGGAAGACCGTTTAAAAAATAGATGTAGTAGCAACTACAAGAAAAGAAAAGGATTTTTCACTTCACCAATTATCTATGCGTACAGGTAAGTTGCTTTCATTTTTATCTGAGGTTCAGTATATATATTATTAGAATAAATCAATCCCCCTAATACATTGATATTTAGTTAAAAAGGGTATTATCATACTGATTGAATGTACATTCGAATATAATAATAATACTTTGAGATTTCAATTGATGACAAAAAAAAAAAAAAAACGATAGTAGCAGACCATATGAATTGGGTTTGTAAGTGGAAATTCAACTTTGCCATGGTTAATATTTTATTGGTTTCCTGTGATTTGAACTAATTAATCAAAATTATAGTGTAAGATTTCATATTAACTTCTAAGATCTTAGTATGATGTAATGGTTGTTGAGGCTGAATATAGATGATACTTATCTATTCTTTAATTGGTATGATCGAAAGTCTAATTGTGAATATTTAATTGTGTAAATCTTAAAAATCGTGAGATAAGTAGATTGCTTATTGATTCGTAACAAGTTTATTAAACCGAGTAGTATATGAATAATTAACTTTTTTTAAGCGAATACAATTCCGAAACTATTAGGGAACATGTAAGCAGCCAATTCAAATTGAAGAACAAATTTTTTTAGTTTTTCTATCAATTTAAGATTAATTTCATAAACTATTATTCTTCGATCATGATTTTTATTATTGTTGTAGATCGGCTTGAGGGTGTTTGAAGTAAACTTAGAAGTCCTTGATAGATCTTAGATTTCGGTGAATTTCAGGTAAGTAATCTTTCACTTTTCTAGTGTATAAATCGTATATGTAGTATTTTGGTGTGTGTTGAGAATTATCATTTTAGGTGGATCAAGCAAGTTTATATTATCTATTGAATGTGAAAATAACTTTATAAATGTGATTCGTTGTGTATATGTGATTTTGGAAATGAACTGTTAAAAATGTGATTTGGTGAAATCGTTAGTTTTGAAACTATTGTTGAGACCCATATGCATAGTGGCTATTCCGGAATTGACCAGGGCAATCGAGACCAACTGGGGTTAACTATTAGTTCATGACCCAGGACAGAGGGGTGAAGCCTACCACGTGACCCAAGACAGAGGGGTTAAGCCTGCCATGTGACCTATGTTGCCTTGTATATGGTGGATATAATTTGTTTCATCTTGTTATTAAATTTTTTTGTCTTGTACTCAGTTCTTAGCATGATCATGATATTGGTTCTATTTGAGTATTTATTTTTATTGGTTATATACATATATATTTTTAGCTTGCTTGATCCACCTAGTGGAGTGTTGAGTTATTTATTGGGTCGTCGTGCTCATGATTCTATTAATATTTTTTTTAGATATCGAGACTTAGTAGCTTGGAAGAAAAATTCCTGAAATACGAGGAAGTTTATGGAAGGAGTTCAAACTTTTATTTTATTTTTTTAGAAGTTAGTGATCGAATGAATTTTATTATTGAGAATGTATTATCTTCATGGACTCAGTGGTTGATTTTAGACATAACTATATATATATTTGGGGATTTTTACATGATTTATCCTTATTCTATTCGAATGATTGTTTACAAATTGTTGGTTCATTTTGTTAATGCATTATGATTTGAGGGTATAGATGCTTTATACCAATGATTTCTAATGGATTAAATGAAAACTATTGGGTTAGCCTTGCAGGCTTTTGTGATGATCTCAAGAGCTTGTGGCAGTTGTCATGGCCTTGGGTTCTGGGCGTGACAACTTTTGAGCATGGAGTTATGCCCAAAATATTAAAACTGTACAAGTCTAGAAACATGCTGATTTTAAGCCCAACAATCACTTGCAAAGTCCAAGTTTCTTGCTTATATTTTGATTTACACATGATGGACTTAGGCAAAAGTGACCATTTTCTTCTAATTTTGATGCTTTTTTGATCCAATAAAATAATATCTTCCAACTTCCTCACGAAATGTGTTGTCTTCTTTGGTTTTATTTTAGCTCTTTTTGATATCTTTTTATTCATTGATTCCCTAACACAAAACTTTAATAAAACTATAATATTAACAAGAATAAAACAAGGTAAGTATAAAGAATTTGATACAAAAATATGTCAAAATATGCATTTATCAATTACAATATTATTAATTAACATACTGATGATTTAGTTATATTGTGCCTAACTTAATTAAATACGTAGTAATTGCATTCTAATGTAAGTAAGGTTCTCAAGGAAATTCTACTCATGTGACTTTACTATCAAATCTTCAATTTCTATTTATACTCACTATTGGTAACTTTACCATAACACATTTCTCGTATTATAACAAAGAGTAAGATATATATCAAATATAATGGCTTCTAAAAGAGGCTTTATTTTGGTATTGGTGTTGATAGTCATAATTTTTTCATGCTAGAGTGAGGCTCGTAATGTTGTGGAGACAAATTCAAGTCCAGTCGACACTTGCCATCTTAGAAAAGAAAAGATATCCCCACTTGTTATTAGTTCTCTTATTGGTGGTTGTGAACAGTCTACTACTGCATAAAACATTGTAGATCATCCAACCACTTAGGATCACCTTGAAAAAATAGACTCAAGTATGGCCGACCCTAGTCATCTTGGAGAAAAAAAGATACTCCCGAAAGTTCTTTGTGGTCTTCTAGGTGGTTGTGAACAGTCTATTACAACATGAAAGTTTGTGATTCATCTTGCCTGTAAGGATGTGCAAGAAAAAAAAAGTACTCAAGCATGACCGACCCTTGTCATCTTGGAGAAAAAAAGATATCCCCATATGTTATTTGTTCTCCTATTAATGGTTGTGAATGATCTACTGCAGTGTGAACCATTGTATATCATCCAACCACTATGAATCTACAAGAAAATATGGATCAAGCATGGCCAACCCTAGTAATCTTGGAGAAGAAAATATACCGCTAGAATTTGTTTGTTCTCTTCTAGGTGGTTGTGAACAGTCTATTACAATATCAACTTTTGTGAATCATTTTGCTTCTAAGAATCTGTAGGAAAAAAAGGACACAAACATGGCCACCCCTAGTCATTTTGGAGAAGGAAAGATACCCTCAGAAGTTGTTTGTTCCCTTCTTGGTGGTTGTGAACAATTTGTTAGAACATCAAAGTTTGTGATCATCTTGCTTATGAGAAGCTGCATGAAAAAAAGGACACAAACATGGCCACCCCTAGTCATTTTGGAGAAGGAAAGATACCCTCAGAAGTTGTTTGTTCCCTTCTTGGTGGTTGTGAACAATTTGTTAGAACATCAAAGTTTGTGATCATCTTGCTTATGAGAAGCTGCATGAAAAAAAGGATACAAACATGGCCACCACTAGTCATCTTGGAGATGAAAAATACCCCTAAAAGTTCTTTGTTCTCCTCTAGGTGGTTGTTAATTAAGCTCCCCCGCTAATTCTCGTCAACCCTAAACAAGAATAATGGACACATAATACTTGTAAATGTGTTTCAATAGAACCTTTACATCTATGCAATATTTTATGCTAATCAATGATGGATAAAAGAGATAATTGTGTTATACAAAGTTTGTAATAATTGATTATTTAAATAAATGGGATGGCATAACCAATATTATCTTGTATCATTATTTTATTTTGTGGGTTTGTTATGTTTTTCTCGTAAGTGTTCCTTGTTAACTTCTGAAACATTTAATTCTATAAGTAATAGGAATCATAGATACTTAATGCAATTATCCTGACAATAAGAAAGCACACTTGAAATAAATAAAAGCATAGTTCTATACACAAATCAACTCATGGTGACAAAATAAAAATAAAAAAAAAACATATTTTCCTGACCGTTCTAACACTATAGTATTAAAATTCCCTATAATTAATGGCTTTTGGGACACAATTATTATTTAGTTACAAACAATTCTAATCTAATGATGTAAGTGAATTGCAGAGAATAAAACAAAAACAACAAACTAAATTATTTTTTTCCTAATTTTTCATAGCCACGCATCTTATATTGCACTCTATCTGTTTCAAAAAAATTCAGTCTAGTTTGACCTGATATGGTGTTTGAATGAGAGTTGAAAAATTATATGTTTCATGTACTTTAAAACTATTGCCATAAAAGTAGTTAAGAGTTTGTAGTGTCACATTATAACTTTAGTTGCGCGGATACTTTTGGCAAAGAAAATTTTCACTACATCCCAAAATGCAAATGGAGTGATAAATTTGGGAGGGAAGGAGTCTAATTTGTCTCATTTTTGTTGTTGTCTAGGTTGATACAACATGCTTATGGGTTCAACAATCTCTTTGACAACCACAAAATATATCTTTCCCTTTGATCTCATCTTAGAATACATCAAATTTTACTGTATTTTGAGGTAGCTCCATCAAAGTTTAATTTTAATTACTCCAAAGTTATGTAAGTCCAACTATTAGAATTGTTAACCTGCGAGGTAGCTCAGTACACTGGTACTCTAGCAAGCACCCACATATATACACAGGTATCGCACAGCTGATGTATTTTTCTTTCGAGCATACAACGCACGTTCTAGTGTCACGCCCCAACTCCGGGACCGTGACAACCACTACAGGCTCTTAGGAACATCTCAAAAGCCTGCAAGATTAATTCAATATTTTAATGTAATCCAATATTAAACTTGGTATAGAGCATAACATTCCCAAACATACGCAAAATTGTGTTTAAAATCAACCACTGAATTACACGGATATAATACATCCTCAATAGTAAAATCCACCCTATCCAATAATTCTAAAACAATAAAATAGAAAGTTTGAACTGCTCTAAATAGACTTCTTTGTATTCCAAAAGTTATTCCCCAAGCTATTAAGTTTCCGTATCTGAAAAATATTAAGAAAAATTATGAGCACGGTGGCCCAATAAATAACCCAACACTCAACTAGCTCGATCAAGCATGATAGAAAAATAGTAATATATTTTTTTATTCAATGAAAAATATTTGACTTATCACTTAAACTCCAAAAGAGAAAGGTCAACAATTCACTTCACTATTATAAAACAATAAGTTAAAAAATGTGCAGTTAAGAAAATCAACCAATCTTCATATAAAATCCACAATGTAAAACTAAACATATTAGACAACCATGGTCAGAGACAGATTTAACCCCCATGTTTTAGGTCCTGGTACAGGTTTAACCCCCCTATATTGGGTCACTAATGCAGGCTTAACCCCCCTACACTAGGTCACTGGTGCAGGCTTAACCCCCCTGCATTGGGTCACTGACCAAGCCCCCAAATCCCAACAAGAATCAAGTGTCCATTACCTATTCCGAAATAGTCAACAATATAAGGTTTCAACAATGAGTTTTAAAAATACCTCTACGATACCTACATTTACAAACTGCCTCGTTCACAAAATCACATTTCAATACATGTTCAACCTTCATATTTAAAATTCATGACACTCAAATCATTTCACATTTTTCACAATTCAATATTTATGTAAGCTTACTTGATTCAAGTTATAAGAAAATTTACAACACACACCAAATGTACTACATATACGAGTTTATGTAAATTAGAAGAGTGAAAGGTCACTTGCCTCAATTTCAACACTTATGAAGACATGAACCATTCGAACTTCTCTTACTCTTTGTACTAAATCTAAAAGAAAATACTAGACGATTAGTCTACTAAATCATTTACCTTAATTATTTATATTATAAATCTTGTAAATCTCATTATCAGAATTTCTAAGGCCTGCCCATAACTCCACTTAGTAGAATCATTAACTAACCAAATAATCAAGTAATTGAAGAGTGTTAATTGAACCACCACTATTCCTCTTTAAATCTACCTCCTTTATTTCACGTCTTTCACCAACATCACCTCAAAATTGTAAATTTTTTTTTTTTTTTCGAACTTATATTTGACGACAACCAATAACTACCATATAATTATGTCAGAGTATGTTATATGATTTACATAAAAATGTATAATCAATCCAACCCCATGAAGATGATAATAGCCTATAATTTAACCAACCTATTATTATAAGGAGAAATCATATTCAATTAGAACTTCTACAGATCATTTCCATTGTGTTTATACTTTCATAAAACCAGAAACAAATGTTTAATGACCGATTAACTTACATGACACACTTAGCTTCTACAAATCAAATAGCATGCTTTACGGTTTAATCTTATTTGATGACCGATTGAATTATTCTTCTTCTTTTTTTTCCAACATTTAAACATAAAATAATACAAATAATCATCACATTGTATAATATTATGAAAGTGCACACCAAGAACAGAACCTTACTTGTACCATTTAATCCAAAAATCAATCAAATTGATGAAAGGAAACTTCTCATGCTCCTGTCCGACTTTGCTGCACTTTTCTTTTCCCAATTTCGCTCCCTCATGTCTCTAGTATTGGCATCTAATTTCTTCTTATTTCGTAAAATATAGCTTCTCTTTAGTGTAAGAATCTTGTTTTTTTTTCTTTGTTTAACAAAGAAAGGGTTAAGGTTCTCTCTATTACTTAGGAATCTTGCTTTGTCTTCATTTAACAAAGAGAGGACATTTAGGAGTCTTAACTTAGGAAACTCAAATACACTTTTATCACACTATTTAGTAATATTCCAAAAAGACTTTGTATTAAAATGGAATATGCACCAAAAAAATTCTTTCTAAGTTATGGTTAATAATATATACATATATTTATATACTTTCGGGCATTACACCATACATTTCCTTTTTGGCCATGGAATTCTTTTTTTTTCTTTAATTAAACATATTTATTTTTATTTTTATTTTTTCCCAATATATATGCTGAGTTTAGCATCCAACTCTCTCAAATATCTTGTTAGTCCTTTTAATTAACTCATTTACACAGTAGAACCTACAATCTCTTATTTTTATTTCTATTTAAACTCCCACTTGATAAATATGATTAATTCTATATAAAATTTTGGGACCGAGTATTACACCTTGTCTTGTTAATACATTGATGTCCTACCTCATTAATTCTCAACTTGGAAAGATTTAAGATTAAAACTATAAAGACATATTTCATGATGTCCATTCTAAGCATGACGACTTGGGGACTTCATCAAAATTTAATTAATTTTATATAAAAATAAAAATTGCTTACTTTACATATGTTCATCAAAAAAGAAAGTTTTTACATGGGTATAAAAATGCGACAAATTTAATTGGATTGTCGAGCATAATTCTAAACTTGTGAACATTATATAAACCTTTTATCTAATCTAGCTTGCATAGAAAATTAATTGGTTTGTGGGGTCTTGAAATTATTACTTTAGAAAGATAACTATCAAATTTAAAAGTTAATCTTGCTTACGAACCAAGTTCTTATTTACATGCAAATTTCATATTTTTTCAGATTGGTGAACAGATTTTGTTGCTGAGATTTAATGTTTTAAAGGAGTATTTCTAAGTCAAGTTAGTTTTATGTTTTTAGTTTTATGTTTTTTTGGAGTATAAAAATGATTACCTTATGTTTGAGAAGCCCAAACCATTAGAATTTACATGTTTCTTCTCTTTCTTCTGTGTTTTCTTTGAGCAAGCGAGTCATGAATATTTTCATCACGTGGACTAAATTAAAACCAAATAAAAGTGACACTTGATTTTTAATAGTTGGAAACCTACTTAAAGTGTTTAAATGTTTTAAAATTTTGGCATTAATAAAAAAGATCTTAATTATGTGTTGAAGGATTATTTTCTTGCTTTTGAATCTTGTTGTCTCTATCTATTTCCCTAAAAATTCAGTTTCAATAAAATTCTTCACTTAAGGTAAATTTTAAAAACAATGAAGCGATAATAAATTTTGCTAGAGATTATTTTGGAAAATATTATTTTGTGCTAACAAACAATTTCACCATCAATTTATAGGTGGCAACAAACTTTATATTGCAAACCGCAAGTGCACATTGTCAAGTTTTAATACAACGGTGAGTTGAGTATCGTATCCACTATGATTGTAATAAAAAATTACAGCAAGTATTGTAGTTTAAATAGTCTCAATTTTATCTTAAAAATTAAGTGATGATTAAACAAGTAGAATATAAAAATTGCAAAAGACAAGAGTGAGTTGTTAGAGGTAATACAACAAACACCTCATGAACAAGAAATTTTAGAGGAATGACTCACCTAATTATTACATTTGTTATTCCTTGCAAAATATACCAATTTAAGTCAACAAAACATATAAGTTAAGAATTCCTAAGCTCATCAATTCCCTCTCTGCCAAATTGATTATGAGTTCTAATATGAATTTCAATATCTCTATAAAAACTCAGGAATAAAACTCTTAATATTGTTTGGAATTCAAAACATATGATCAAATAAGGTCACATCATCCTCTAGAAAGAAATGTTTAGTTCATCATGTATGAATATAACTTCAAGAAATACATAAGAAAGAACATGAAAATTGTTCACCAATTTGTGAAGTGAGAGGAATGATTGAAACTCTCCTTGTCTCCAAGAATGGTTCATTCTCTCCAAGAATCTCCTCCTTCTGTCCAGCAGCACTTCTTCTGTCAACAACAACTTCTCCAATCCTACCTTTGGAGGCTCTTTGGGGTCCTTAAAATCAGATGGGAGATGTCCTAAGGAGGGCTAAAAACCCATTTTCCCTCTTTTATCCGTGTCAATGCGTAGGCGATGATTGGACAGCTAGGCACAACTAGACACTGAAATTTCTATCCAAAACTTGTTTCTCCAGCATATGTAGCTTTTTTAAACAACATTTTCACTACTTTATAGGTCAAACTAGCTTTTGGTGGCTTCATAAAATTTGTAACCCTATCTCTTAGCTTTCTATATTGTCATGAAGCATCTCAATAAGACATCTGTGGGAGAGGTATACCTAAAATACCGAGATGTGTCATACAAAAAATATTCAGTCGAGTGTTGATTTTTGAACTTGATATCTCATTGAAATCGTAGGAACTAGATTTTATGGTAAACATAAATGTTGTAGATCTATGTCTTGGATTTACAATGGATCAAGAATTACTTCAATATGGTATTGGAGCAAGGTCTTATAACTAAAATACAAACACTGCCATCAGTAGCAGCACAATACGGATTCTTCAACATTTCAACCAAGTTTTTGTTTCTTTCCATTTTCTTCTCCTTTTGTCATTACCTATAAGATTTCAAACTAAATGCATAAAATATAGCAAAAATACTTGAAAACAAATCAAATATAAATCAAAAGTTATATGAATTGTTGGTATAAAATCAACTTATCAAGTACCCCCAAACTTGAAGATTTGTTTGTCCTTAAGCATCGAAAATGAAATTCTCAATAACATCCCCTCTATGAATCAAGTTACCAAAGAAAAGAAAGATTTTCCTAATATCTCATCTCAAAAGATTAGAAAATATACCAACTTTCCATGTTAACATGCATATTTGTTTCACTTAACTTCATGGTCTTGTATGTGTGAGTGTGAGAGTAGTAGTTTATCGACTTTCATTTATCATTCAGATGGGTTTATAAATCCAACTACTCATATTTGATCCACTTTTGAAGTACTTACCAAACTCCATAGGCTTATTTTTCACACTAGTCTCCACTAATGTAGGTAGATCATAGCATCAAAGATCAAAAAGACTTTCAAAACTTGTATTATGAGACTTGGGTAATGGTGGGAATATATGACAAATTATAGCTAAAAATTACCCATTTTACACAATCATACTGGAACCTCTACGAATGAGCACCAACTTCTTCATCAATCCCTTCATTTTTCTTTACTGAACATCCAATTTTTCTTCTTTTTGATCTTGGATTACCCCTAAACTTATTTCTTTTATTTTTTGCAATGGTGGTCTATTTGTTTTAGGGAGTTCAAATCATTGTTTTAGGTAGTTCAAATCATACACCTCAATTTATAATCTCATTATTTAAATCCTTTTTCAATACTTTTCTTCTCTTCAGTTTTGCTTCTTTTTTTTTTCTTTTTTTTTTTGAATACAACAATTAATTCAAGAATGATTGTATAAATGAGATAAAAAAGGGTAAAATATTGGATTTTTTTTCATAAAGCTCGATAATGTGTATAAGGTGTCTAAAAAATTGTTTCAATAAGCTCAAGAGGGGACACTAAGGAATAATTCAAGTATAGGTTGGCTTGAAAGGCTCAAACGGTCCCAAAATAGCCTAAATTATCTCCTTAATGCTATGCCACCTAGGATTTTGCCTCGACTAATGATCAAACAAGTTCTAGAGGTTGGTGGGATCATTTATTAAATAATTAGACATTATAAACTGTCTCTAAAGAATTAAATATAACTCAAAAAGCTACTTAGTGTATCAAGATTCACAAGACCTCATAAAGTAAATAAAATTAATTTTTGATGTTTAGACATGTAAACAAATGTACATATGCTAATATCCATTTTTTTTTAAAACATGCATATTGTTCATCACTAAACTTGACAATCAATAAACTAAACAAGTCTATGAACCAAAACAAGCTACAAACAAGCATTGAACATCTCAAATAATAAGCATTTATCCAAAACTCCCCCCAAACTTAATATAAGCATTATTCTCAATGATTGAGAGAATTATAAAATTAGAGGACTTTCTTAAAAATGGGTGGTGTTTTTTCGGAATTAAAACCCTGCTTTTTTATTTTTTGTATTTTCAGTGTTTAGCCTACAAAAATGAGTAAAATATCAAGGAACAATCATCATGATATAAAACAACACACGAATAACAAGAATTAAAACAAAGCTTGGGTTGTCTCTTAATAAGCGCTTTGTTTAAAGTCTTTAACTAGACTGAAACCGAATACATTATGTTGCTTCCCCAAGTGGAAGATTAGACATCTTCCAAATTTTATTTCCGTAATAATGTTTCAACCTTTGACCATTGACACGAAATAATGTGTTATCCTTACCTTTGAGCTCAACTTCCCCAAATGGAAATTTCTTGTTGACAATGAAGGGACCGGACCATCTAGATTTCAATTTTCCTGAAAAAAGTCTTAATCTAGAATTGAAAAGCAACACAAGTTGTCCAGGTTGAAATTCCCTTCTCAAGATCATTTTGTCATGCCATTGTTTTGTTTTTTCTTTATAGATTTTAGCATTTTCATAGGCATCAAGCCTAAATTCCTCTATTTCTTTGAGTTGAAACAATATTTTTTCTCCAGTTGCCTTAATATCAAAATTTAATTATTGTATAGCCCAATATGCTCTATGTTTTAGCTCAACGGGGAGGTGAGAAGCTTTTCCATAAACTAATCGATGAGGAGACATACCTATGGGAGTTTTATATCCTATTTAGTATGGCCATAATGCATCATCAAGCTAAGCCCAATCATTTTGATTAATGCTTACCATTTTCTCAAGGATTTGCTTCACTTCCTGATTTGAGATTTCGGATTTTGATTGAGGATGGTATCCAAGAGCTACCTTGTGTCTTACACCATACTTAGCCAAAAGGTTATTGAATATTTTATTGCAAAAATGAGAACCTTCATCACTTATAATTGCTCTAGGTGTGCAAAACGAGTGAAAATATGTTTGTGCAATAATTTAAGCACTACCTTGGCATCATTAGTAGGTGTGGTAATTGCTTCTATCTACTTAAAGACATAATCTACAACGTGCAAATTATATGATCGGCCATTGGATGGAGAAATGGTCCCATGAAGTTAATCCCCCAAACATCAAAGAGTTCAACTTCCATCATGTTAGTAAGAGGAAGCTCATGGCGTCTAGTAATTGTTCCAGCCCTTTAACATCAGTCACATGTCTGCGCAAAAGCTTAACAATCTTTAAATAAAGTTGGCTAATAAAAACCAGATTGCAATACCATAAAAGTTGTCCTTGTACGTTCAAAATGACCACCACATAGGGATGAATTACAGTACATGAGAATTTAATTTGTTTCCTCCATTAGAATGCATCTCCGAATCATAGAATCTGAACATCATTTGAAAAGCAAGCGATCATCTCATAGATATGATTTTACATTATTTACAAAGTATTTCTTTTGATGATATGTGAGGTCGAGGGGCAATAATCCACCTGTAAGATAATTCACAAAATCTGCATACCAAGGTAAATTTTCTTTGATTGCCAAAATAAACTCATCTGAAACAAATTCTTTAATTGGTCCTTCAAAGGTTTCATTGTTCTGCTCCAATCTTGAAAAGTGATCCGCCACTACATTTTCACTTCCCTTCTTATCTTTGATTTCAAGATCAAATTCTTGAAGAAAGAGTATCCACCATATTAGCCTTGGTTTTGCATCTTTTTTGGCAAACAAGTACCTAATAGCAGCAAGATCGATATAAACTATCAGCTTGGTACCTACAAGATAAGCACGAAATTTATCAAATACAAAAACAGTGGCTAACAATTCTTTTTCAGTGGTGGTGTAATTTTGTTGAGCTTTATCAAGTATTCGACTTGCATAGTAAATGACCCTAAAAATTTGATCTTTTCTTTGTCTTAACACTACTCTAACCATATAATCACTAGCATCACATATAAGTTCAAATGGTTGGGTCCAATCCGGTACCACCATAATAGGAGCTGAAATGAGAGCCCTCTTGATATGATCAAAGGCCTGTAAGCAATCAACATTAAAGTCAAATAGCTTATCTTTTTCCAAAAGGTTGCACAAATGTTTTACAATTTTTGAAAAATCTTTAATAAATCTTCTATAGAACCTGGCATGTCCCAAAAAACTATGAATATGATTCACATTGATTGGTGGTGGAAGTTTTTCAATAGCAATAATTTTTGCTCAGTCTACCTCAAGTCCTTCGGAGGACATTTGGTGACCTAAAACAAAACCTTTTTTTACCATAAAATGGTGCTTTCCCAATTTAAAACAAGGTTAGTCGCCTTACATCTCTGCAAAACAAGAGAAAGATTACGTAGTTATGAGCCAAAAACTGAAAAATCATCCATAAAAATTTCCATTATGTTTTCCACCATATCATGAAAAATTGCCATCATACATCTTTGAAATTTGACTGGGGCATTACATAATCCAAATGGCATTCTTTGAAAAGCAAAAGTACCATAAGGGCATATGAATATTATTTTCTCTTGGTCTTCGGGTTCTATGACAATTTGAGTGTACCCTGAATAACCATCAAGAAAATAATAGTATTAATACCCTACAAGTCGGTCTAACATTTGATCAATAAATGGGAAAGGAAAATGGTCTTTACGAGTAGCTTTGTTGAGTTTTCTATAATCAATACATACTCGCCAACCTGTGACCGTTCTTGTTGGTATCATTTCATTGTTATCACTTTGAATTATAGTCATGCCACCTTTTTTTGGAACTACTTGAACAAGACTTACCCAAGAACTATTAGAAATTGCATAAATAATTTCAGCATTCAACCATTTTAAGACTTCATTTCTTACAACCTTTTTCATTGCAGGATTTAATCTATGCTGATGTTCAATAGATGATTTGTAAAATTCTTCCATTGTGATTTTATGCATGACAATTGAAAAACTAATACCTTTAAATCATAAATTAACCAACCAATAGCAGATTTATGCTCTCTTAAAACACGAAGTAATTTATCAATCTCTAAAGAAGATAGAGATGCTACATGTTGTTAGCATCTAGAAATTCATACCACAAATGCTCGTGAAGTGTTTTCAACTCCGATGATATTATTTGTTCCTTGATTGTGGTATCCCCTATTGCTTTCTTACATTTATACTTTTTCAACTCTACCTCTCCTGATTTAAGAAAGAACAAGTAATGCATTAAATCCTCATTATCAATATCATGGTGATTACCTTGCATTATGGAATGAACAATGCATTGCTCTAAAGTTTTAGTAGGAATTTGTTTGAAAAAGTGATCATGCAAGCAAGTTTCTAACATTTCAATCCTATTACAAGTATATGGTTCCTCTTGGAACTGTAATGCACGATAAATATTAAACATCACTTCATCCTCATTAACTCTTAGAGTTAATTCACCATGTTGCACATCAATCAAAGCACGCCCAGTAGCAAGGAATGATCGACCAAGAATTAAAGAAATTTCTTGGTCTTCCTCCATATCTAACACCACAAAATCTGCAGAAAATATGAAAATATCCACCTTTACGAATACATCTTCAACAACTTCTCTTGGATAGGTAAGAGACTTATCCACCAATTGCAAGGTGATAGTCGATGGCTTGACTTTTCCAATTCCAAATTTCCTGAAAACAGAAAGTGGTATCAAGTTAATGCTTGCTCCAAGATCACATAATGCCTTATCAAAAAAAGATCCTTCTATGGTACAAGGAATAGTAAAAATCCTTGGATCATTCAATTTTTGAGAAAGTTTTTTTATGTAAAATGGTACTACACTCTTCTGTGAGATTCACAGTTCCAAACTCCACCGATCGTCTTTTCCTTGACATCACATCTTTCATGAATTTGGCATAGTTGGGCATTTGCTCAAGAGCAACCACAAAAGGAATATTAATATGAATTTTTTCGAAGATTTTCAAAAAAAATTGCAAATTGTGAATCAATCTTTTTCTTTTGAAATCTATGTGGAAAATGAATGGGAACATTAAATTTAGAAGTTTCAAAGTTAGGGGTAGATTTTAGCTTCTCAGCCCCTATTTGTTCATTTGATTACCTTTCTTCTTCCTTTGGTTGTTCCTCCATAGGACTTTGACCAGAAGTGCTTGCCATTGGCTCATCAATGTTAGAACGGTTCATTTCTGGCCCCTTGATTTCAATTCCACTTTAAAGTTGGATGGCTTTGCAATGCTCTATTGGATTGATTTCCATATCACTTGAAAAGTTTCCTTTATGTTTTTTAGCATTAAATTCAGCAGCAAGCTGTCCAAGTTGAGTCTCCATTAATTTCATTTGAGCTCCTAAACTTGAAGCTAGCTGCCCCAATTTAGTCTCAATGTTGTCTATCTTTGTTTCATCCATATTAAATCGGGCTATTGTCTCGCCAATGAAAGTGCTTATCAAATCCTCCAAAGATGCCTTTTTCTCACCAACTTGAGGGTTGGAATGTTTATGGCGAGACTCTCAGTCAAATTTAATATCATTAACACTTTAGGTATAAATGCGTCAAGACATACTATGTTCATGCATTGTAGTTGCAAATAGACTTTACTTCACTGCAGTCTAGTCAAATAGTATTTATATATTATTACTATTTCACGCCTTAGTCTAGATTCTTATTCTTTTTTGTTTTGCTTTCGCTACACATTCTTAGATCTCAATCTTAGATAGCCTGTAATATTACCCCTTCTCTGATTCTATTTTGAAGTGTAGGTCTCAACACTAAGGCTGACAATGAACACTTTTTCCCTTTAGGCACAATTTCAAGCTCTAATCTCTGCAAATCCAATAATATTGACTTTTGTATAACAAAAAGAGAAGACGTGGATTTTCTGCTCAATGCATCTGCAACCACATTCGCTTTACCAGGATGATAGTTGATCACACAATCATAATCCTTCACAAGTTCTAACCATCTTCTTTGTCTCATATTCAGCTCTTTTTTGGGTAAAGAAGTACTCCAAACTCTTATGATCTATGTATATCTCACACTTCTCACCATACAAATAATATCTCCAAATTTTCAAGGCAAAAACCATAGCAGCAAGTTCTGAATCATGGGTTGGATAATTCTTTTCATATTCCTTCAATTGCCTTGAAGCATAGGCAATAACCTTTCCATTTTGCATCAAAACAACACCCAAACCATTTTTAGAAGCGTCGCTATACACTATGAATCCACCAATTCCAGTTGGAATGGTAAGAACAGGAGCTGTAGTCAATTTATGTTTCAGTTCTTGAAAACCTTTTGCGCACTTCATGACATTAATGGTTTTGGCACCCTTACGTGTACTCCATCACTCTTAAATTTTTACCACACTTAGATAAAATATACACAGAGACAACTAGGTTATAGTCTTGCCAAAAATAATGGATTTAATGCTACAACACCAGTCCCCTTCACATAGGACAGAATCTGAAATTTGATGGTGACAGTTTTGGGCATCTCTTCAATATCCTACCCTATTTCAATTTCTAACCAATGAAAATTTATTCCAATACTCTTAACTCATATATGAACATGTATATGATGATACCTATAGGTTTTATTCAACATGACATACACTCACAAAATTTACCTGCTTATTACCTTTGGTTTCCATCAATGAAGTGTTAGTGGATACCATGGAATTCGTTCTTTAAGAAGCTCCATCAGAAGTCCAAACTACAAATTGGTTAGAAAGAATAAAAAATTGTGCAGCTAATTATGAAAATGAATCTACCTCAAGAACACTGACAACCTTTTTAATGGAAGATCTCTCATAAGGCCATTAATAGTTGTTAGTAGCCATCTCCTCAAGTAAAATATGGGCTTCATTTGTGGTCTTAGACATCAAAGTCCCACCTACGGAAGCATCTATTATATTTTGAGTTTGCCTGTTCAAACCATTGTAGAAGTATTATACCTGCTCCCAATCCTCGTAACCATGTTGAGGACACCTTCTTAGAAAATCCTTAAACCTCTCCCAAGCTTCATATAGTGGCTCAATATCTTGTTGGCGGAATTGAGCTATCTCACTCTTGAATTGAAGTTTCTTGCTTGGTGAAAAGTACTTAGCAAGGAATTTTCATGTCAAATCATTCCAACTCGGTATGCTACATGGTGCAAAAGATTGTAACCATAGTCTAGCTTTATCCCAGAGTGAGAATGGAAATAAGCAAAGTCTAATGGCATCATCGAGCACTCCATTCATTTTGATGGTGTCATAAATCTCCAAAAATATGGCTAAGTGTGCATTAGGATCCTCCAACGCACTTCCTCCAAATTGATTTTGTGGCACCATGCTAATGAGGGCTAGTTTGAGCTCAAAATTGTTGGTATTAATCAGTTATCGAGCTATGCCGGAGTAATTTTGGTTCATGGTTGGTTGAAAATAGTCTGGGATAGCTCATTGTGGTGGTGCTTGTTATAATGGAAGATTGGCACTCACATTAGCATTGTTGATGTTATCCACCATGGTTTGATTGTCAATTCTTTTTGTTGCTCTAATAGCTCGAAGAATCTGCTCAATTTTTGGATCAAAATAACCTAAGTTAAGACTTCTAGTCTTACACATACAAATACATATAATCCAATGCAAGACAAGACAACATCAAAATATGATAATAAAGTAAAAATAATCCAAACTAAAATCAAGAGTAAGTTATAACAATATTAATGCAATTATGATAAAACAATCCCCAGCAATGGCGCTAAAAACTTGTTCGTGAATTATATTGCAAACCGCAAGTGCACGGTGTCAAGTTTTAATACAACGGTGAGTTGAGTATCGTATCCACATGGATTGTAATAAAAAATTACAGCAAGTATTATAGTTCAAATAATCTCAATTTTATCTAAAAAATCAAGTGATGATTAAACAAGTAGAATATAAAAATTGCAAAAGACAAGAGTGAGTTCTTAGAGGTAATACAACAAACACCTTATGAGCAAGAAATTCTAGAGGAATGACTCATTTAATATCACATTTGTTCTTCCTTCCAAAATATACCAATTCAAGTAAACAACACATATAAGTTAAGAATTCCTAAGCTCATCAATTCTCTCGAGTGCCAAATTGATTATGAGTTCTAATATGAATTTCAATATCTCTATAAAAACTCTAGAATAAAACTCTACAAAAGTACAATGAATTCTTCTTCAAAACTTCTAAGGTTTTATAAGCTTCTCAACTCTATGATTCCTAGGTTATGTTATCTTTATGATCATGTGCAATCTTCCCTCTCTCGAGTATCGAATCTCATACAACAAACACTCTCAATTAATGGCCAAATAATCAAGATGCAATACTAAGCAAGATAACATAAACACGATGAACAACTTGAACTAATATTATTTGGAATTCAAAATATAGGATCAAATAAGGTTACATCATCCTCTAGAAAGAAATGTTTAGTTCATCATGTATGAATATAAATTCAAGAAATACATAAGAAAGAACATGAAAATTGTTCACCAATTTGTGAAGTGAGAGGAAAGGTTGAAACTCTCCTTGTCTCCAAGAATGGTTCCATCTCTCTATAATCTCCTCCTTCTGTCCAGTAGCACTCCTTCTGTCAAGAGCAGCTTCTCACATCCAATCCTACCTTTGGAGGCTCTTTGGGGTCCTTAAAATCAGATGGGAGATGCCCCAAGGAGGGCTAAAATCCCATTTTGCCCCTTTTACCCGCGTGGCAATGCGTAGATACTGACTGGACAACTAGGCACACTAAACTTTCTGTCCAAAAACCTGTTTCTCCAGCGTATGCAAACTTTTTATACAACACTTTCCCCAATTTGTATCCCTATTGCTTAGTTTTCTATATCATCATGAGTCATCTCAATAGGACATTTGTGGAGATAGTTATGCCTAAAATATCGAGATGTGTCATACAAGAAATTTTTAGTCTAGTGTTGATTTTTGAAGTTGATGTTTCTCATTTAAATCATTGGAACTGGGTCTTATGGTAAACATAAAAGTTGTAGATCTATATCTTGGTTTTCCAATGGATCAAGAATCATGTCAATATGATATTGGAGCAAAATCTTATGATTGAAATACAAACACGACCATTAGTAGCAGCACAATACGGATTCTTCAATATTTCAACCAATTTTTGGTTTCTTTCCATTTTCTTCGCCTTTTGTTATTACCTGCAAGATTTAAAACTAAATGCATAAAAAGTAGCAAAAATACTTGAAAATAAACCAAATATAAATCAAAAGGTATAAAAATTGTTGGTATAAACCAGCTTATCAAACAACTTGTGTTAATTGTATGTTGATGGCAACCTATCCATTATTTTTTTTGTATAACACATTGATTTTAAATCAAAACATAATATTAAAATGCATTTATAAAATTTAAATCATTGAGATCATGAAACTAATTTTGTTTAAAAATTATTATGTACAAATTATGGGAGAAAAATTGATATTTTGCTCTTCCCCTTTGATCTTGAACTTTATGGTTATTACTTAAGCTTTTAATCAAGTGTAACTCGACCAACATTTTAAACCTCTTTGACTGTGAGGTTACTTGTTGTCGTGTCCTGGC
Source organism: Paulownia fortunei (assembly GCA_019321725.1). Classification (NCBI taxonomy): domain Eukaryota; kingdom Viridiplantae; phylum Streptophyta; class Magnoliopsida; order Lamiales; family Paulowniaceae; genus Paulownia; species Paulownia fortunei. The sequence continues at coordinate 7,372,602 of CM033116.1, forward strand.
TAATATAGGTGTGTGACTATTATGTTTATGTGGAACAACATCAATATATATATATATATATTAAGATTTTAGCCATTAAGTTCCTACAATTGTGTTCCGCTTAATTATGCTACAACTAAAAGTGAGTTAGATGCAAGATATATCTTTAGGAAAACATTGTGTAAAACAAAGACGCATTTTAAGATATTTTTTTCAAAATTGATCATTTATATCAAATTCAAAATACTGTCAACATGTCTTGAACTCCATGAACGCAATGATAATTTATTTGTTAGGTAGAAGTAGTACCAATGTAAACTTCATTATGGTTATTGTTAGAAAAAGTAATAGCTTTTGTGAGGTTCATATATTATGTGAGGATTGGCCATGCGTTAATTGAGGGATTCACCTATGTGTTATGATTTTTTTGTTAATGGGAGCCAATGATACTCTCCCTCTAATTCGAGAGAAGTCATTTTACAGGTGTTGTGTATCTCGCTACTGTCCTACAGTGCCTAGAAGGTAAAATGACTCAATATGCACCAACTTAATTTACCAATAGAGTAGTCGTATAGATCAATGGGAGAGTAAGGGCACATGCTTTCAATTCCCACAAATCTTACTTCATAGCATATGATTTAACCGTCCATGATATAGCTTATCCAAGAACTAGTACAAAGATGATGTATCATCAAAGTTATTTGCAACACAGTGAAAAACTCAACTATTGTTATCATGCCAAAGCAACTAAAACAACCACAATAATTCCACTCAGCTACTGGACATTGAAAGTTTGAAAAAATAATTTTTTAATTATATATGACTTGACAAACACTTTAGGGGCTTGTAGTCATAGCAAACAAACTAAAATTGTTATAAATAGTAATATTCAAATCTTTAAACTTTTTTAATAGCTCAAACACCATTTTAACAAATTTCAACATATATATTTGAGATACGGTTTGTTTGTTGTGGTAGCTATATTATTATCTTGAACATTTAAATTGAGTTTATGGAATTGTTACTATTTCTACACCCATATAGTTTGTCCATACGGTATAGAGGAAAGACACATGTAATCAATTTTCAAGATCCTAACTTCTCCATAGTTCATTTATGCAATCTTCAATTGAGTTAATCACAATATAACTAAGTTGTTAGTAAGTTAATAAATGAATATGGGGGCTTATTTAAAAATATATTGCTCAACCACAGTCTATTACAACTAATTTAATATTTTAATGAATCATCAAGCACCTATATTGTTAGGTTGAATGCAACAAGATGATATTCATGACAAGATCATCTAGTCACGTTGAACACCTTCAAGGCAATAACTAGGAACTACTGTAAGTTGAGTTATTTGGAGAAAATATAAAACTATATGGCCTTGTTTCTCCATTATTAAGGCATTATATAAATGGCATTGGTCATGATGACTTCATATCTTAACCGAAAATCAGATGTAACTTGTAGAAAAGATAAAACTATATGGTCTTGTATCTCAACTATTATGGCATTGTATATTTAACTTTAATCGTGATCCCTTCCTATCTTAACCAAAAATCAAATGTAACTTTTCATTGTGTATAACTCCTACTAAGCATTGAAAGCCAAATATAGACCACCAAGAAAGTCAAAAGACACTAGATTTATAAATAATAAGTAAAAATAAGAAATTTACATCATCCTTTTTAAATCGGAGATATATAAATAGGGATGTTTAAATAGATTACTGAATATTTAAGTTATGCTATCTCTACAACCTTGGATTGTGACATAGCGACAAGCACTCAACTCAAGGTAGCGAGTTGGTTGCCTTGTAGAGATAAACAATGGAAATGATTAGTGGATAGGGTATGGAAATGATTCAGATTGTAGCGAACACTCAAGGTACTGATGGTGTAAATAAAGTTGCAACATGGTGCGTGGGCTAGTGTGAGGGCTAAAAAGATTAAAATTGTTAGAGAAAATTTATATTCTTTTGGCACCAACACAAGTGCTCAATCCAACAATATGTATGTTATACTAAATTTTGGCAGTGCAACCGTCCTTGTACTTTGCCCTAGATATGCAATATATTTTCTATAGATTGCATTGTTATTAGTTAACATAGTAATGGTCTAGTTATATTGTACCTAACTTAATTAAATACGTAATAATTACATTCTAAAATAAGTTTGTTACTCATGGAAATTCTACGCATGTGCCTTTACTATCCAATTTTCATTCCTATTTAAACTCGCTCTTGGTAACTTTACCATAACACATTTCTTGTATTATAACAAAAAGAAAGATATACATCAAGTATAATGGCTTTTGAAAGTGCTTTATTTTTGTATTCATATTGATAGTCATAAATTTTCAGGCCATGGTGAGGCTTGTCATCTTGTAGAGACAAACTCAAGTCCAGCAACCATTAGACATCTTAGAGAACAAGACCCCCACATGTTATTTTTTATCTTATTGGTGGTTGTGAACAATCAAATATTACATCAAACATTGTAGATCATCAAACCATTCAGGATCTACATGAAAAGATGGACTCAAGTATGGCCGACCTTAGTCATCTTAGAGAAGAAAAGATACCCCTGGTGGTTGTGAGCAATCTGTTACAACATCAAAGTTTGTGAATCATCTTGATACTAATGACGTGCAAGAAAAATTGAACTCAAGCATGGCCGACCCTTGTAATTATGGAGAAGAAAAAATACCCCATTTGTTATTTGTTCTCTTACTTATGGTTGTGAATGATCTACTACTGTGTTAAACATTGTAGATCATCCAACCACTAAGGACCTACAAGAAAATGTGGACTCAAGCATGGCTAACCCTAGTCATCTTAGAGAAGAAAAGATACCCACATAAGTTGTTTGTTCTCTTCTAGTTGGTTGTGAACAGTTTATTACAATATCAAAGTTTGTGAATCATCTTGCTACTAAGGAACTTCAAAAAAATAAGGACTCTAGCATGGATGACCCTAGTTATTTTGGAGAAGAAAAGATACCCTCAGAAGTTGTTTATTCCCTTCTTGGTGGTTGTGAACAATCTGTTACAACATCAAAGTTTGTGAATCATTTTGCTTCTACAGATCTGCATAAGGAAAAGGATACAAGCATGGCCACTCCAAGTCATCTTGGAGATGAAAAGATACCCTTCAGAAGTTTTTTGTTCTCTTCTTAATGGTTGTTAATTAAGTATCCCCCTTAATTCTCCTGAACCCTAAACAAGAATAATGGACACAAAATACCTATAAATGTATTTTAATAATACATTTACAAGAATCTATGCAATGTCTTAGGCTAATCAATGATGGAAAAAAGAGACACTTGTGCTATATGAAGTTTGTAATAAAGGATTATTTGAATAAATAGGGTGGCTTAACTAATATTATCCTGTATCTTTACTGTATTTTACTAGTTTGCCAAGTTTTTCTTGTAAGTGTTCCTTGTTACCTTTGAAAATATTTAAAGTTTTAAGCAATAGGGATCATAGATGGCTTAATGCAACTATTTTGAGAATAAAAAAGCACATTTGAAATGATTAAATATATAGTGCTATACAAAAATCAACTCATGGTGACAAAATTAAAAAAACATCTTTCCTGATCATTATAACATTATAATATTAAAATTCCCTGCAATTATTGGATTTTGAGACACAATTTTTATTTAGGTACCAACAATTCTAACCTAATGATGTAAGCGAATTACCAAGAATAAAACAAAATAACAAATTAAATTGTTTTTTTCCTATTTTTTTTGTCATGTATCTTATATTACACTCCATTTGTTTCAAAATTTTCAAGTCCAGTTTGACCTGATATGGTGTTTGAGATGTAAGTTGAAAAATTATATGTTTCGTGTACTTTAAAATTCAGTTTCAACAAAATTCTTCACTTAAGGTAAATGTTGAAAACAATGAAGTGATAATAAATTATGCTAGAGATTGTTATGGTAAATCTTATTTTGTGTAAACAAACAATTTTACCATTAATTGATAGGTGGCAACAAACTTAACCCTCTTTAAGCATTTAGCTATTAGAACTATTCATATTAATTGTATGTTGATGGCTACCCACATTTTTTATGTACAATATATTAATTTATATCAAAATGTAATATTAAAATGCAATTACAAAAAATAAAGCATTGAGATCATGAAAGTAATTTTGTTTAAAACTGGTCTCTGCAAATTATGAGAACTTATATTTCAAAAGAAAGAATTAATATTTGTTTTTTTCCTTCAATCTCTGAACTTTTAATCTATTCAAACATGCATATTTGTATATCTTCAATTTAAAAAGGATGATGTAAGATTTTTCTTTTGACTTATTATTTATAAATCTAAATACTTTTAACTTTCTTGGTGGTCAATATTTAGCTGTCAATGGTTAGTAGAAGTTATATATATTGAAAAGTTGCATCTGATTTTTGGTTAAGATAGAAAGTGATAATGATTAATGCAAGATATTCAATGCCATAATAGTGGAGATACAAGGCCATACAGTTCTATCTTTCTCCAAGTTACATATGATTTTTGGTTAAGATAGGAAGTGATCACAATTAATGACATTTACAATGCCTTAATAATGGAGATACGAAGCCATATGGTTTTATCGTTTTTCCAATTAACTCAACTTAGAGAAGTTCCTAGTCATTGCCTTGAAGTTGTTCAGTGTAACTTGATGGTCATGTCATGAATATCATCCTATAGCCTTCAACCTAACATATAGGTGCGTGACGATTCATTAAAATAATAAATTAGTTGTACTAGACTGTGGCTGAGCAATATATTTTCAAATAATCCCCCAACTTCATTTGTTAACTTACTAACAACTTAGTTGTATTGTGATTAATATAATTGAAGATCGTATAAATTTACTATGATGAGGTTAGAATCTTGAAAATTGATTATATGTGTCTTTCCTCTATACCATATGGACAAACAATATGGGTACAGAAATGTTAACAACTCCATAAACTCAATTTAAATGTTCAAGATAATAATATAGCTACCATAACAAACAAACTAGGAAATATTTTTGATAGAAAGTAGGGTGTGAAGTATTTTTTCATAACAACCACTGATAGAAATATTTCATGGGCTCATAAAATTGAGGTGTGAAATATTTTCGTTGGACTTCAAGCCCACTTGGAAATTTGATTTTCCAAAACTTCCATTATACGTGATGGAGTTTGAACAAAATAGTGGGAGACATTTTGTATTAAAGACATTATATTAAATGAATATGATTTTTTTCATAGTTTACTCATTTTCTGCCTTATTTAGGATAACTGTTATCACTTATAATTCCATTAAAAACTATTCCTAACACCAATGAACGTCACTAAACTTTGAATCTATCTAGATTACTCTTGAAATTTGAAAACAATTCTCAAATTGAGAGGTTAAGAAATGTACAAAAGGAGAGTTTCTATATATAGTTGTAGAAACAACTCTCACAAGAATTATGGAAGTATCTCATATTACACATTTTATAAAGAGTTGTAGAGAAACCTTCTAAAATTGTTGAAGAATGACCTCCTATAAAGAGTTATAAGAGTTTCTAGCTGGCAAAGCTAGAAGGATTAATTCGGATAAGATTGATTCATTTCATTACTGCAGGATAATGGGGCATTGGAAGAGGGATGCAAGTATTAACTTGCTCAATGATTTAGAAATATATTCTAAATAGAGTTTTAAATTAGAAAGAGTTCTGGTTCAAATTTAAATTTTGTTGAATTAAATAGTCAACATTGAAAATTCTTTTTAAGTATTAGATACTGGATATTGATCCTATCTTTACAAAGAGTTGCAAGAGTTAACAAGAGAAATAATCATCAACGTTGATGATTCTTCTTGAGTATAAGATACCAGATATGATCCTATTTTCTTTTGCAAAGAATGAGACTAAGAGGATGATCTTTGAGCTTCAAAGTAAAACAAATGTTATTTCTTTAGCTAAAGTAATCCACTTAAATCAAGATGGAATTAAGGTAGTTCTAGTTATTTTTCTTTAGTGCTAAAAGACATTAAGAGCATAATCTATGTTGGACATAGATTGTCTGGTCAAAAGATTGAAAGTGGAAATGTTCCGTAGTTTTTTATGTTCGTACATTGATAAATAATACAACTGCAAATTCCATACCAGTTATTCAACAAAATAAAAGGAAAAATTAGATAATCATAGTTTCCAACTCTTATGGCATGCTAGATTTGGTACATCTCTGAGAAGAGAATTCACATGTTGGCCCCATTGCTCGATCTTTTGAAAGAGCAATGAATGCCAACATGTGAGTCATGTCTCTAAGGGAAGATAACCAAATCACCATTTGTTGGACAAGTGGAGTAAGCCAAAGATGTATTAGATTTGATCCATTCAGATGTATATGTGTCCACTAAGTGTTAGTGCTCGAGGAAACTATCACTACTTCATAACCTTACCGATAATTATGTCTACCTTATGAGATACAAATTTGAAGCCTTTGAAAAGTTTAAAAATTCAGATACGAAGTGAAGAAATAGACTGGGCTAAGTATCAAGGCTTTTCAATCAGATTGAGGAGATGAGTATTTGAGCACATAGTTTTTTGATTATCTAAAAGAGAATGAAATTCTCTCACATTGGACTCCTCCTACTACTCCATAACTCAATGGAGTTGCAGAATGCAGGAATCAAACTTTTTTGGACATGGTTTGATCTATCATGAATTTCACTTTATTGCCGTTTTCATTCTAGGGCTATGTCTTGAAAATGGCGACATACCTATTAAATAGGGTACCATCTGAAGCCGTACCCATAACACCATCTGAAATATAGTGTGATAAGACATCTTTCTATAATTATCTTAGGGTATGGGGGTATGCTGCTTATATAAAGCGGCAAGTGGAAGATAAGTTGGATATGAGATCCAACTTATATAAGTTTGTGGGCATCCAAAAGAGTCTATTGGATACTATTTCTATGACGCCTCAGAACAAAAGGTGTTTGCTTTGAGAAAGAATTTATATTAGATAGAAGTGGCAAAGTCGTGGAGCTTGAAGAAGTTCAAGAACCACAGAGCATCCTAAATTTTGTAGTGGATGACACACCAGCTGATGCTGGGCCTTCTAAGGCACAACCTTTTTGAAGATCCAAAAGAGTTTCAAGGGTACCTAGGAGGTACGAGTTTTGGTTAGAGAATAAAGAATATGGAATCCTCTTGGATAATGATCCAAGAAGCTATGGAGAGATGATGTCCGACATTAACTTGGAGAAGTGGAAAGAAGACATGCAATACGAGATGGATTTCATGTACTCCAACAATGTATAGACCTTGGAAGACCCACAACAGGGAATTGTTCCCATTGACTGCAAATGGGTCTACAAGCAAATTCTTAAAGTATATGGAGAAGTAGTGACCTATGAAGCATGTTTGATTGCAAAAGGTTTTACTCAAAAGCAAAGAATTGATTATAAGGAAATATTTTTACCGGTGGCGATGCTTACATCCATTTGGATTTTGCTAGCCATATCTACATATTATGACTATGAGATATGACATATGGATGGGAAGGGATGTGAAGACTGCGTTCCTTAATGTAAACATTAAGGAAGAGATCTAAATGAAACAACTAGAAGGCTTCATATCCACCGGGAGCGTGCAAAAGGTTTGCAAGCTCTAGAGATCCATTTATGGACTCAAACATGCTTTGAGGAGTTGGAACATCTGGTTGGATGAATTAATCAAAGCGTTTGATTTTCATAAAAATTTGGATGAACTATGTGTCTATAAGAATGTTATTGGGATGGCATTTATGTTTGTTGTACTTTATGTTGATGACATCCTACTTATTGGGAATAATATAGGAATGTTGCAGTCAATAATGACATGGTTGTTTAAACAGTTTTCCATGAAGGACTTGGGAGATGCATCTTTTATCATAGGGATAAAGTTCTATAGAGATAGATCTAGAAGGATGATCAGACTATCCCAATTCATGTACGTAGACAAAGTGCTAAAAAAGTTTAGCATGGAGGACTCCAAACAAGAATTTTTGCCTAGGAGTAATAGGATTTCACTCTTTAAGCTATGTCTCCCAAGACACCTGAAGAGAAAGAAAGAATAACTCGATATTTTATGCATCCGCTATTGGGAGTATAAATGTATGTAATGTTATATATAAGGCTAGATATTGCACATACTCTGAGTGTCACGAGAAGATATCAGTCCAATCCAGGGGAAGAACGCTAGAAAGCCATTAAGATGATCCTTAAATACTTGAGAAGGACTAAGGATATCTTTTTGATATACGACAATGGAGAACTAAAACTGAAGGGATATATAGACCCTAGCTTTTAGTCCGATATAGACAACTCAATATCCATGTCTGGATATATATTCACCCTAAATGATGGTACGGTCAGTTGAAAAAGTTCCAAGTAAGAAATAACTGCATACTCTGCCATATAAACTCGAGTTGCTTCAGCAGAAAATGTAGCAGACCCACTAATTAATCCCTTAACACAAAAGGTATTCAACGAACAACTTGAGAAGATTGGCTTTAGATACATGGGCAATTGGATGTAGGACAAGTGGGAGATTGTTAGAGTAAAATGCCCGGTGTCCCAATTAGATTGAGTATATTGTACTCCTTTCTTTTATAAAATGATCTTATTGGGAATCATATTAATATAAAAGGAATTTTTTTATCTTATGTCTTGCATTTTCTTTATGCACATTAGATAAAGTTTTTAGACCAAATATAGCTACAGGGCATGGTCGTGCATATGATAGCGATCATGGAACATGCCTCTAAGGCTTTGGTTTTAAATAAGTTCTGAGTCAATGGATTTTTGAGATGGGACATCAAGACATCAAATAGCCCAATAGACTCATGCATACGATTCATACTTGTATAAGGAGAATGACTCATTCCATAGGTATTAGCGTAGTGACGTAAGTGTATATATGCGGGTGCATGTTAGAGAACAAGTATACTTAACTGACTTGCTAGAAATTCTTAATTGGAAAATTCATTTGTCGAATTAATAATCTCTATGTTACGATAGTGCACGACTAGTCTTTCGACTTAAAGCACCATAATAATCTTGCGTGTGTCATGTCTTACATTAATGTATTCTCTGATTGCATGATAACCACAAAGAGATTATATTTGGTATTGTATCTATCGTATGGAGGTTAATGAGTAGCCAATAAAGGATCCATCACTTGTATGGAAGAACAAGTTAATTTCCTATGGTTTCATATTTCATGTTTCTAAAATTCTTAGCTAAGGTATGATGATGTTAGAAAAGAGTTTCTAACGATTCATCAAGAGTCATTAGAACTTGAATTGAGTCAATTAGGGTTTCGACTTTTATCCATACCCTAGACTCAATCGGGAGATTAATTGATGGAAGGACCTTATGTGTGCTACAACTTTAAAGTTACAAATCCAAGTACAGGTTGTATTAAGTAATAAATTTCTCATGAGTCTGAGGTCGATCCACAATAAAGTTGCTTGAAGAATTCAGGATTACAATTCTAAAAAAATGAGATTTATGTAAATCAAAATTTATGAATAATTAATGTATGTTGTAACTAAAGAAAGACCAAAGTAATAAAAGTACTAATGATTAAGGATCCATTCTAGAGTTTTAGATAGAGAAACAATTATTTATTCTTTTTACCTCTCTTAATTGGTACAATTGGAATCTATAAAAGGTTCCAATAGGAAGATATTATCAAATAGCTCATGCAATAAGGCAATCATGATATTGTCTTACTATTTATAAATTATCTCTTAACGTCAACACGTATTTATGGGATCAAGCATTTATGCACACCTTTATCAACAACAAATCAAGATTTTATATTAGCAGTCGGTGGGATAAAACTGTACAATAAGCTAAATGAACCAAGTATTTGTTGTGCCATTGGAGATACACAAGTCAACAATCACCAAATAAGTAGGGTTTAGATCAAAACTTATAATAATAATACAAAATACTTAAACATTTTCTACCCTTATAAACATTCCTCTTTCTCCATCAATAGGTTCACCATTTTTCATCAACAAAATAAAATTTAGAAAGACATATAAAAAGTAGGAAGACTAAAAATAAAAGAGAAACTAGAGAATGCATTTCTATTACTACTAGAAAACTTACATTATTAGAAAACATACATACTATAAAACTTAGCCTAAAGAAACCCTCTACCCCCTCCTCTTATAAGCTTAATACATGGCCTATTTATTGTACTTGGAGTATGCTAGATGCCAAACAAATAATGCAGGAGTTAATCAAGTGGTATGCTAGTTGCCAAAAGTTGGTAAGTTGTTACACCAAGTTCTCAAAATTCTCACCTAACAGAATGAATTGCATTTTTAGATCTGATACAACCAGATTTTGATGATTAGTAAACAACAACAGTTGATCTTTTGGTTTTGATATATATTCATATATCATTTGTCAAATTTGGCTATCGAATAAGGGAGATATAATCTAATTACCGAATCATGTTCGAGAGCCATCCTTTAACAGCAACAACACCTTGCAGCCTATGTTTTTACCATTGTGACACATTTTCTCACCATCCTATATTCAAAAAACTTGTTTATTTACCTCTTGTATATAACATATCCAAATGTCAGGCCAAAATCAATTTGGGCTTAAGAGATATGACCCAATTGGTCAAATAAGTCAATATTGGGCTGAACTCTAATCCGAATTCTTGATGATTCATTTTATGGAACCACTTGGATGATTTTTTTGCTATAATTAAGACTGAATTAGGATAAGCTTCCAATAGAAAATTTGTACTTCTATCTCTTGAATTCAAATAAAACAAGATTCGCGTTGATAAGGCTTTTAATCATGGAGTTGTGCTTAAAATATCAAAACTGCACAAGTTTGGAAACATGCTTCTTTTGATCTTTTTATATCCATTGATTCCCTAAAATAAAACAATAATATTAACAAAAATAAAGCAAGAAAAGTATAAAGGATTTGAAATAAAAATATGTCAAAATATGCACTTATCAACGTGCATGATATTTGTAATTATAATAGGACCATTTGCTATTTCACCTAAGGCTACTTTGTCATGATTACTAGTTAGGTGTTTTCATGGATATTGAGGTTCTTGGTTCTAAAGAGTTAATTCCAATCGGATTAATTAATTAGATTAATTAATTGGAATAATTGTTATTTATGAGTTGCAAATATTGCAAGCCTACTACTAGCTTAGTAGTTAACCTAAAGGATCACACTTAATTTGGAATGAATAATCGCTAATCTAAAATTAATCAAAATTAGATTATTTAATTAAGGATTAAATTAATTTAAATTAGTTAAGTTAATTATCTAATTAAATAATAGGGTTATTTAATTGGACCTAATAAGATTGAGAATCCAATTTTGAGTGAATTAATTAATTGATTGGATTAATTAAATGAACTTGGGATAATTAATTAATTAGATTAACTAATGTGCTTGCTGAAGTCCAAGCCCAAAAACAACTCATTAGTAGAAGCCCACTTTGAATATTAGAAGAATTAAATTAAATAGAAAAATAGTTTTTATTATTTAAATTGTTATAAGATATCAAGATTGAATTTATGGGATAAGTTCAATGTATTTAGATATCAAGATCAATGTATCTGGATATCAATATTGAATTTATGGGATAAGTTCAATTATGGAGAAGAGAGGGGCCAAAAATTGATGGCCAATTAGAAGCCATATTTTCGGCCATTAAACATAGAAGGAAAAGGAGATTTTGGTATGATGTGGATTTGGTTTATTAGGAAAGTTAGACTTTCCAAACAACCAAATTAACATAGTATTAGGTTTGACCTAATTTTTGTAGCCACCATATAAAATAAAATTGAAGACAAAATCCATAATTCTACTACAAAAAAATTGGCCACAAGCAAGAAAGAAAGAAAAAGGTTTTCTTTTTCTCTCTTCTCCATCTCCTTTGTTCTTCTAATGGCCTAATGTATTGTTCTGCTTCCACTAGTTAGATTAAGAACAATAACAAAAATATTTGATCTTTGATTCCAGCACTTGGATTAAAGATTAGTGTTTTAGGCTTGGAAAAAGAAAACTAAGAACACTAGCAAGTTCTTTATTTTTGGTTATTCTAGTCCAAGGTATGGACTTCTTTAGAGAGAGGACACATGAACAACTTGGTGAGCGATTTGCTATAATCCGGCAATTGATTGCCTCAAGCCTTGCACTAAATCGGAGAATCATAAAAGGATAATGAATTACATCATCATAAATTTATAGTGTATTTATTGAACTGTTAATAACGCCGATCATTAGAATCACTGTGAAACTGGGGATATTCAATAAACGTTATTCTATCTTTTATTTTAAAATTTTTAATTTTCATTACGTTTTCCCCTTTGGTTATAGCGAACCCAACAAAGGTACTCCAAAAGTGTTTGTTCTCTTCTAAGAGGTTGTGAACAGAAGTGTTTGTTCTTTTCTAGGTGGTTGTGAACAGTCTATTACAAGATCAAACTTTGTGAATCATCTTGTCGCCAAGGATCTTCAAGAAAATAAGGATTCCAGCATGGTTGACCGTAGTCATCTTGGAGAAGAAAAGATACCCCCAGAAGTTATTTGTTCTTTTTTTGGTGGTTGTGAACAATTTGTTACAACATCAATGTTTGTGAATCATCTTGCTTCTAAAGATGTGCATGAAAAAAATGACACAAGCATGGCCACCCCTAGTCACCTTGGAGTTGAAAAGATACCCCCTATAAGTTCTTTGTTCTCATCTTGGTGGTTGTTAATTAAATCTCCCCCTTAATTCTCCTCAACCCTAAACAAGAATAATGGACATAAAATACCTGTAAATATGTTTCAATAATAGCTTTACAGGCATCTATGCAATGTCTTAGGCTAATCAACGAAAGAAAAAAGACACTTACACTATACGAAGTTTGTAATAAAGGATTATTTAAATAAATGGGGTGGCGTAACCAATACTATCTTGTGTCTTTATTTTATTTTACTAGTTTGCCAAGTTTTTCTCATAAGTGTTCATTGTTGCCTTCTGAAAACATTTAACACTATAAATTATGATAGTTTAAAGTTGAATATTATGTATGTTAAATTTAATATTTTCCTTTAGGATTGATATATTTCAATTATAATTCTAGAGAAAAAAGAAAGATGAATTTACAATAAAAATAAAAATTAAAAAAATTATTCTAGAAGCTTTTATGCTAAATAAAAAAGTAATTGGCATAAGATTTTTTTTTTGCTTATTCATACTCATTTTTTTTTTGGTATCTAAGTTTTTCCATTGATCTTTATCTAGTTGTTTTTGTAATGATGGATATATCCTTTAACCTTTTACAATCTAATTTATATTCAATCATCAATTTAACTTTTCTTTCATGATACATTCTTTTGATTAAAAAAATTCAATAATTATGACAATATAAAATTAAGATTGAATAATAATAAACATAATAAAAAGTTTATAAAAACTTATACTAAAAAAAATAAAACTTTATAATAGACCTAGATGACAAGCTATAATTTTTTAAACAAGAGATGAGATTTTAAAGAAGAAGAAAGAGAATAAATTTGTTGAAGCAAAAAATATCACTTTTAAACTCTCAATAAAGAGTTAATATGACATTTACAAATCTTATTTTATGCCGCACCTCATAAATTTTACTTTCCAAATTGATATTTTTTTCAAAACATATTATAATCTCAATTTCTTATGTTATATCATAAACATTTTATTTCTTATTTATATGGAGGTATATTGTTAGAAATCTAAAATCTATGTTATCAATAATAAATTTCTTTTAACCAAATGAAACAAACAAAAAATTTTGAAAAAAAAATTAGTAGTAAATAGAATTAAAGATGGTACGAATGTCATGATAAGAAATTTAAAAGAAAAATTAAAATACTTTTATTAAATATGTATCAATTTAATATTAATAGTAAAATTCGGGTGTAAACTAAAAACGTTACATGCTTAAAAATCATAAAAACTCAAGGAACAATATGATACAAAATAATCTAAATAACAAACTAAAGTATAATATAAAAATTTGAAACAAGAATTAATACTGGATAAAGTCTAAAAGTGTATATACGACATTGAAAAAAGAAAAACTAAAAGAACTTCATTTAATATTTAATAATTTGACATTTATGGCAAAACTCATGTATTTTTTAAACTACATGTTAATTTAGGTACCAATATTCATGGTAATTCTTTTAACAGATTTAGCTTTAAACTTTACTATGTTAAATCATGCATAGTAAATTTAAGAGGGTTTTTTTTGTACCTTGATATTTGAATTTTTGGCAACTACATCCCGATAAAAAATTCTAAGAGAAATTGCATTGTTATTTTGTAACATAGCGATGGTCTAGTTATACCGTACCTAACTTAATTAAATATGAAATAATTGCATTCTAATTTAAGTTCGCTACTCATGGATATTCTACGCTTGGGCCTTTATTATCCAATTTTCAATTCCTATTTAAATCACTATTGGCAACATTACTATAACACATTTCTTGTACTATACAAAGAGCAAGATATACATCAAATATAATGCTTTGAGAAAGAGGCTTTATTTTGGTATTGGTGTTGATAGTCATAAATTTTTCATGCTATGGTGAGGCTCGTCATCTTATAGAGACAAACTCAAGTCCAACCGACACTAGTCATCTTAGATAAGAAAAGATACCCCCACATGTTATTTGTTCTCTTATTGGTGATTGTGATTGATTAACTACTGCGTCAAACATTGTAGATCATCCAACCACTAAGGATTTACAAGAAAAAATAGACTCAAGAATGGCTGACCTTAGACATTTTGGAGATGAATAGATACCCCTTGAAGTTGTTTGTTCTCTTCTAGGTGGTTGTGAAAAGTCTATTACAACATCAAAGTTTGTGAATCATCTTGCTACTAAGGATGTGCAAGAAAAAAGGGACTTAAGCATGGCCAACCCTAGTCATCTTGGAGAAGAAAACATACCCCATATGTTATTTGTGTTTCTTATTGGTGGTTGTGAACCATCTACTACCTCGTCAAACTTTATAGATAATCTAACCACTAAGGATCTACAAATAAATATGGAATCAAGCATGGCTGACCTTAGTCATCTTGGAGAAGAAAAGATACACCTAGAAGTTCTTTGTTCTCTTGTGGTTGTGAACAGTCTATTACAATATGAAAGTTTTTGAATCATCTTGCTTCTAAGGATCTACAAGAAAAAATGGACACAAGCACCGCCCCTAGTTATCTTGGAGATGAAAAGATACCCCCAGAAGTTCTTTGTTCTCTTCTAGGTGGTTGTGAACAGTCTATTATGATATCAAAGTTTGTGAATCATCTTGGCAGTAAGGATGTGCAAGATAAATTGGACTCAAGCATGGGGTCATCTTAGAGAAGTGAAGGTACCCCATATGTTATTTGTGTTTCTTATTGGTGGTTGTGAACAATCTATTACTGCATCAAACATTATAGATCATCTAACCACTAAGTATCTACAAGAAAATATGGACTCATGACTCATGCATGGCAGATCCTAGTCATCTTGGAGAAGAAAAGAAAAAGTTCTTTATTCTCTTGTAGTTGTGAACAATTTATTACAACATCAAAGTTTTTAAATCATCTTACTTCTAAGGATCTACAAGAAAAAGTGGACACAAGCACCGTCCCTAGTCATCTTAGAAATGAAAAGATACCCCATAAGTTCTTTGTTCTTTTCTAGGTGGTTGTTAATTATGTCTCCCCCATAATTCTCATCAACTCTAAATATGAATAATGGACACAAAGTACCTATAAATGTATTTCATTAATACCTTTACAGACATCTATGCAACATCTTAGGCTAATCAATGATGAAAAAAAGAGACATTGCGCTATACAAAGTTTGTAATAATAGATAATTTAAATAAATGTGGTGGCATAACCAATATTATCTTGTATGTTTATTTGATTTTACTGGTTTGCCAAGTTTTTCTTGTAAGTGTTCTTAGTTACCTTCTAAAAACATATGAAGCTATAGGCAACAAAAATCAAAGATTCTTTAGTGCAACTATCTTGAGAACAAGAAAGCGCATTAGAATAGAATAGATCCATAATGCTAAACATAAGTTAACTCATGGCGATAAAAATAAAAGAAAAGAAAATTATTTTTCTTATCGTTCTAACATCATAGTATTAAAATTCTCAACAATTAATGGCTTTAGAGACACAATTATTATTTAGTTACCAACAATTCTAACCTAATGATGTAAGCGAATTGAAGAGAATAAAAAACAACAAATCATATTGTTTCTTTTTGTACTCTCTCTTTGCCATGCATCTTATATTACACTCAATATGTTTCAAACTTTTTTGGTCCATTATGACCCAATATGGCGTTTGAGATGAGAGTTGAAAAATGATATGTTTTGTGTACTTTAAGACTATTGCCATACATTTATATTTTCTTTCAATTTTTTATATAATGTTTTTTTGATTAAATCAACTTCTATCTATTGATGCATAGGTTTAAGATTTTCTAACAATATATCTCCATATAAGTAAGAAACAAAAAGTCTATGATGGAGAGATTGAAATTGTAATATATTTTAAAGAAAGAACAATAAGGGTATTAAGGGTATTCAAAAACTATATAAAAACTATAAGGGTATTCAAAATATTCAAAATATATTAAAAACTATATAAATTCATTGTATTAAGGGTATGTTTGTCCAAGTACTTAACTCAAAAGGTTTAATGATACATTTGTTAGTTCAGGGGATGTTTGCCACCATAGGTGAAGTTCAAGGGTATTATGTGTTTTTGCCCTACTTTTTATTTATTTAGCATCTCTTAAAATTAATATTTGTATTTTTGCTTTTTATTTCTGTTGTAAATTTATCTTTCTTATTTCTCTAGAATTATTATTATTATTATATATATCAATTATTGAGAAAATTAGAAAAATATCATAAATACACATTTTTGCATAATACTCAACCTTAAATGGCTAAAATTCTCTCGTACGAAGTCTTCTATGTATGCTTATGATATATAATTGAAAAGCTTTTGAAATATAGTTTAATGTGAAACTAATCTTATTTGAAAATTCAAAGTAGTTTAACAATTACGATAGAAAAAAGACATACTTTCAGTTTTTTAAGAAAAATTTGGATATAAAAGGATACTTATCTTTTAATCAAACAAATAAAATTAAATAAATATTAAATTACTTAATTACCCTTAAAATTAACTATACCTAAAAGGATAGTTTTTTCAAATCAAAAATTTCAAGAAACCTTCCAAGTTATTTACTTTTAATAGTAGTATAGATAGATATAGATAGGGTGGCATAACCAATATTATTTTGTATCTCTATTTTATTTTACTAGTTTGCCAAGCTTTTCTCGTAAGTGTTCCTAGTTACCTTCTAAAAACATTTGAAGCTATAAGCAACAAGAATCATAGATGCTTTAATACAACTATCCTGAAAACAAGAAAGTACATTTGAATTGAATAAAAGCATAGTTCTATACAGAACTCATGGCGACAAAAATAAAACAATATCTTTCTTGACCATTCTAACATTATAGTATTAAAATTCCCAGCAATTAATGGCTTTAGAGACACAATTATTATTTAGTTACCAACAATTCTAACATAATGATGTAAGCAAATTGAATTAAATAAACAACAACAACAAATCAAATTATTTTTTTTCCTAATTTTTCCTTGCCATGCATCTTGTATCACACTCCATCTGTTTCAAAATTGTTGGTCCAATTTGACCCGGTATGGTGTTTGAGATGAGAGTAGAAATATTATATATTTTGTGTACTTTAAAACTATTGCCATAAAAATAGTTAAGAGTTTGCAGTGTCGCATCCTAACTTTAGTTGAGAGGATAGTTTTGAAAGAGAAAATTTTCATTTTAGAAAATGGAATCTTATTTTGGTACATCCCAAAACACAAATAGAGTGATAAATTTGGGAGGTAAAGAGTCATATTTTGACTCATTTCTGTTGCAGTTCAGATTGATATGGCATGCTTATGGGTTCAACAATTTCTTTGTCAACCATGAAATGTATTTTTCCCTTTAATCTCATGTTAGAACACATAAATATTTACTGTATTTGAGGTAGCTCCATCAAAATTTAATTCTAATTATTCCAAAGTTACTTAAGTCCAACTATTAGCAATGCTAGCCAACTTGTAGTTTTCGTACCTTTTAATTTTTAAGTGGGGTAGTTCAATATACTTGTTGTCACGCCCCGAACTCTAGGACCATGACAACCGCCGCAAGTTCTTGAAAACATCCCAAAAGCTTACAAGACTAACCAATAGTTTTCAAATAGTCCAATATTAAGTATTAGTATAGAGCATCTATATATTCAAATCATTGCATAAATTTGTAGATCAGCGTAATCCATCAACAAATAAACGAAGAATTTTATGACCAATCCTAATAAAATAAGAATAAATCATGTAGACATCCCCATATATATGCATAATTATGTCCAAAATCAACTAGCAAGTCCGTCAATATAATACATCCTCAATAATAAATTTTTTTTCGATCAACAGAGTCTAAAATAATAAAATAAAAGTTTCAAGTCCTTCCATAGACTTCCTCATATTCCAAGAGCTCTAGATATCTGAAAAATATTAGTTGAATTATGAGTAGGACAACCCTGTAAATAACTCATCACTTAACTAGTTGGATCAAGCAAGCCATAAAATATTTATATAATTAATAAAATAAATACTCAAATAGAACTGATGCCA
The DNA here is from genome assembly GCA_019321725.1 of Paulownia fortunei. Taxonomy (NCBI): domain Eukaryota; kingdom Viridiplantae; phylum Streptophyta; class Magnoliopsida; order Lamiales; family Paulowniaceae; genus Paulownia; species Paulownia fortunei. Next base: position 7,391,381 of record CM033116.1, read on the forward strand.
TAATCATTTAAAGAAATTGAGTACAAGACAAAAAATTTAAATAACAAGACTAAACAAACTATATCCACCACACATAACACCATATACAAGGCAACTTGGTTACGTGGTAGGCTTGATCCCCTGTCCTGGGTCACATGGTGGGCTTCACCTCCTGCCCTAGGTCACGAACTAACACTTAAGCTCGATTGGTCTCAATTGTCCTAGCCTATTCCGGAATAACCACTAGTGCATATGGTTCTCAATAATAGTTTTAAAATTCAATGATTTCACAAAACACAATTTTACCAATTCTTGTCAAAAAATACATGTACACAATGAATCACATTAATAAAGCCATTTTTATATTCAATACATAATATAAATTTACTTGATTCGCTCAAAATCATAATTTTGAACGCAAACCAAGATACTACATATTAATTTATACCTGAGAAAAGTGAAAGATTACTTACCTCAATTTAATCAAACAATAACTATAGCACACACGGGGGATTTCTTTTACCTGTAATCAACCCGATCTAGAATGCATCAAATAATTCCATAAGAATATGCATAGTGTCAAAAACATCTTATTCCAGTTAATTCCGATCAAAGTTCAAATCCCAAAGGAACAGAGGCAAGACAATTCCATTAACTCATTATTAAATGTAGTCTGAAGTTCTAATGCCCAAATTTCATCATGTACTGAATTGATGTCTTACAACCAAAATTATACCCAATTATTTTATTATTTTCTCACTACATGCATAGAATAAAATAGATTCCCTCACTCTATTGTCTGTGTTCATTCACATGCATTGATTACAAGGTTGTATTAAATACCCATAAGAAATATAAAAAAAAAAAAAAAAACTGAAAGTCCATGCACTATTTATAAACACCAGTGCATGTAGATTCATTAACAATTATCTCCCCTTAAGGCTTTCGTGTCTTTGTTTTTAAATTTATTGAGGCCAAACCACTCAAATCAATATATTCTTTCAACTATTGAAGCATGGAATTGGCTATCCTTTTGTTTCCCCAAGAAATCCAAAAATAATATTAGGTTCTAATTTACATTGAGTTCATGTAACTATGCATTCAAGTTAAGATAATGTATTATAGGATTATTTTATTCTAACAATATGTTAAATCATAAAACAAAGATTCATGAATTTAATTGCCTACCCAGACGCCTAAACAATTGATGAAGCAGAAACTTTTTCCCTTTGCTCGTTGGCTGCGTCCCCTCCGCTTCTTTTTTTCTTTTTTTTAAGCATGGCCTCTTCCCTATTGTCTACCCAATATATAAGGGGATCTCCAGGGTTTTAGGATAAATGCCGCAATTACTAATTTATCCTAAATAGTCTAATATAATTACAAGTCCCCAACTTTACCTTATTGGCATAATACATAATGCTGATTGAATTTCTAATATTTGATTATTCCCTATATATTGAAAAAACATTCGGTTGTCACAATAATTGTAAGACCCGACCCCATTATTTAGTATAGAATTAAATTATCATGTGAGAGTTTAATATAATTAAGAGATAGAGGTGGGGCTATCCTATGCATATGAGTTAATTGAAGGAACTAATATGATATTTGAGAGAGTTGGATGTTAAACCCACCATAATAAAGAAAAAAAAAGGAAGAATGTGAAATAACATGGATAGATTCTAGAGAGTAATAATAGTGGTTCAACAATTGCTTGATCATTAGGTTACTTAATTATTCTATTAAGTGAGGTTAATGAAAATCTTTAGAGATTAACATAATGGGGCATATATGATTGCAGTATAAATAATTGAGGTGAATGATTTAATAGACTAATGTTTAATATATACTTTTAGATTTTGTTACAAAGAGTAAGACAGGTTCGATGGTTTATGCCTTCAAAAGTTTTGGAATTAAGGTAAGTGACTTTTTCCTTTTTTAATTATATAAACTCGTATATATAGTATTTTGTAGTGCTTGTATAATTTTAACTTGGATCAACCAAGTTTATATAGGTACTGAATCTGAAAATATGAAAATGATTTGAGTTTTGTAAATTTAAATATGAAAATTGAGAATGTATTTAAATATGATTTCTTGAATGTGGATGTGATTTGTCAATGAAGGTATGTGGAGGTGCTTTTAAAAACCATTGTTGGACACATTATTGACTATTTATGAATACAGTTGAAAGTTGTTGTGATTTGAGAGTTTGGTTAGTGACCTAGTGCAATGGGGTTATGCCTACGCCATGGCCCAGTACATAGGGGGTTAAACCTGTACTATGACCCAATACAAAGGGGTGGGAGGGGGGGTTAAGCCTGTACGAAAACTTAAGACAGGGGTTTTAAATTTGTCTCTTTGTATTATGCATTTGGTTTTACATAGTAGATTTTATCTAGAGATTGAATGGTTTCATAATTACATATTTGTTTATTTATTGTTCTCTTTTCATCGAATCATTAACATTCTCTTTTGGAACTAAAGTGATACATTAATTGTTTTCTATTGTCTAAAGGTATTAATGTTCTTTTTTGCTTACTTGATCCAAGTAGTTAGATGTTGGGCTATCTGCAGTGTCATTGTGTTCATAATTCCATAATATTTTTCAGATATCGAGACTTAGGTTTCAGGTAGGTTATGGAAGGAGTTCGATTTTAGCATTATTTGAGATGATGGACTTTAATACACAAGTGACTTAGTAGTTGATTTTAGACATTGCTATATTAAGAATCCTTTTACATATTCACAGATAATGATCTGAAAGATATCACTTTGTTAATCTACTTCAAAATTTTAATCCATGCTTTTGATATTTTCAATAAACGCAACTATTTGGAAACTCTATTTTCATTACTCGCAAAGAATCTCAACTTTACTCAAAATGAGATGAATAGTTCACTTTCCAAGCCCTACAAACTTTAAATTTCCTAATGCAAAGCTAAATATATGAGGAATCTCATAAGTGTAATCATGAAAATCTAAAACTAATATTATTGCAAAAGTCAAAATCTTAATACCTAGACATTGACATGTTGAGCTTACAATAGTTCAATTTTCAATCACCTAAATCAATTATTTGGTTAACAAAATTTTACACATTCCTTCTTGTAAAAACCTTTGGGTCACTAACCTCTTACACAAGTTTTACCTTGAAATCATGCTTGTATAGAAAACAATGGGGCATATAAGATTGTAATATAAATAATTGAAGTGAATGATATAATAGACTGATGTTTAATATATATTTTTTAATTTTATTATAAAGAGTAAGTAAGAAGAGTTCAGACAATATGTGCCTTAATAAATCTTGGAATTAAGGTGAGTGACATTTCACTTTTCTCTTTAAATAAACTCATATATGTAGTACTTTGGCGTACGTGCGTAATTTTACAACTTGGATCAAGCGAGCTCATATATGTACTGAATTGAGGAAATGTGCAAATGATTTGAGTTTCATGGATTTTAACTACAAAAATGAGAATGTATTTGAATGTGGTTTCTTGAATGTGGATCTGCTTTGTAAATATGGGTATGTGGAGATATTTAAAATTCATTGTTGGACCATACATTACTAACTATTCAGGAATAGACAATGGACAACAGAGACGTATTGGAATTTGAGAGTTTTGTTAGTGACCTAGTGCAAGAGTATTATGCTTGCACTGGGGCCCAATACAGGGGAGTGAAACTGTAACAAGACCCAGTACAGGGGGTTAGGTCTGTACCAAGACCTAAGATGGGGGGGGGGGGTGTTAAACCTCTTCCTCGTTAAGCCTGTTCTAATACCTAATATAGGAGGTTAAAACTCTCCCTAACCATGATTGTCTTATGTATTTGGTTTTATGTGGTGAATTTTATGTGGAGATTGAGTAGTTTTCATAATTACATATTGTTTTTGTTTATTTTTCTCTTTTTATCGAATTGTTAACATTCTCTTTCAAAAGTCAAGTAACACATTAATTGTTTCTATTGACTGAAAGTATTACTATTTTTTTTACTTGTTTGATCCAACTAGTTGGGTGTTGGATTATTTACTATGTTGTCGTTCTCATAATTCCTTAATATTTTTCAAATATCAAGACTTAGGTTCTTCTAGATCAATTATTAGAGTATCAAGTAGTTTATGGAAGGAATTCGATTTTAGCAATATTTGATAGGATGGACTTCAATATTCATGTGAATGAGTAGCTGATTTTAGACATTAATCAATTTATATTTGAGGTTAATTACGCTTTAAGAGTTTTGTAACTTCTTGTCAAGTGGATTCTTGATAAAATATTAGTTTATTTGGTCGATGGTTTACATTAATTTATTATTTATATTATGATTTGAGATACAAATTCTCTATACTAATATTTAAGTGTTGGAATAAATTGAAATTATTAGGTTAGCCTTGCAGGCTTTTGGGATATTCGAAAGAGCTTGCTTCAGTTGTCATGGTCCTGTGGCTTGAATCGTGATGATAATAAATTAATTAAAATTGTGTTAAATTCAAAAAGACATTATAATCAAATTTTATGTTTTATTAGAAAGGATACACACAAGAGAAATAGGTAAACAATTTAACAAGATTAAACTTTATATCGCCTTTATATGCTTATATATGTAAAGATATAATATAGTTACTTGACATTTCTGATTAATTAAATGTGATACTTTTATGGTTATGTGAATTTATTTATTAGTTAATTTTCAAGAAAGAATACTAAATCTCCCTCCTAATCAATTGTTATTCATTTTTTCTCAAAAAAATGAAAATAAAGAAGACATTGAATTGAAAATTTGCTCTACATAATTTGTAATATGGTGTTGGTGTCAATATATATATATATATATATATATATATATGACATTGTATATTATTAGATTACCTTAAATTTTTAAGTTAATTCCATTTTACCCTCTTGTATTCTCTTCGGTATCACTTTACCGACTGTACTTTAACTTAGTATTACTTTACCCCTTATGTACTCTAACAAATGCTTCAATTATTTGTATTAAATGACTGAATTACTTTAACATAGTTTCTATTAAATTACAATATAGTAGGATATTTTTTATTTGCTAACTTATTGTACTTATAAGTTTCTTACTCATCATGAATCTAAACAATACAAAATATGTTTTATGTAATATTTTATTAAACTTATAAAATATTAGTAATAAATTTCTCATTGTCAATCAAACTATAGTGATTTGATAAAAACTATGTTAAGTTCAAAAAAATAGCCATTAAAGTATATACTTTTCAATATAGTTTAATATATACATAACATTTTTATCTCTACTAGATTATGTTAAACGTTTTTAAAATAATTCATTAAATAATTTAAAAATTGAGTTAATTATTGAATATATGCCCATATTATTGTAAACATTTTTTAATATATAGTTATACTTTCAATTAGTTAATCAAATAAGGACATAAAAATTGATTTAATAATGTAATGTTTTCTCATAGATCAAATAAATTAATTTGTTTCATCAAAGTCCAATATTATTGCTTAAGTAACATGTACAAAATGATCAACCTAAAAATATAATCGATTTATCAAATTTAGAGCGTACATTGAGAAAGATTTTTTTTTCATATTTATATTGATTGTAATACAAAGAAATAGATAAAAAATATTGATTTTGAAATGATTCTGTCCAAGTTAGGTCTCAATTAGGAGGTGTATTCATTAATTACATCTTTCAAAGATAAATATTTCCCCACTCCTATCTCTTCTTTATTTTCAATGTTTTTTAAGGAAAATGTGTGAAAGTTGATTCAGAGAGAAATTTTAGCATTTTTTCTATTAAAACAACCAATAAAAAAGTCTACATTAGCAATTTTCGTCTATTTCTATTAAATAGGTGTCGTATATCAAGCAAGTGATGAATTGGATTTAATTTGTCAAATTTTAAAAAGTGCTACATGTAAATTGTCAACCCATATTTCAAAAGACCAAACTGAAAATAAACCAAGTTACAAGACTCAAAATGCATTTTTGACTTTCAAATAACAATATCAAATTTAAGGCACAAACCGCTTTAACAAATATATATATATATATGACATTGTATATTATTAGATTACCTTAAATTTTTAAGTTAATTCCATTTTACCCTCTTGTATTCTCTTCTCTTTGGTATCACTTTACCGACTGTACTTTAACTTAGTATTACTTTACCCCTCATGTACTCTAACAAATGTTCCAATTATTTGTATTAAATGACTGAATTACTTTAACATAGTTTCTATTAAATTACAATATAGTAAGATATTTTTTATTAGCTAACTTGTTGTACTTATAAGTTTCTTACTCATCATTAATTAAACAATACAAAATATGTTTTATGTAATATTTTATTAAACTTATAAAATATTAGTAATAAATTTCTCATTGTCAATCAAACTATAGTGATTTGATAAAAACTATGTTAAGTTCAAAAATAGCCATTAAAGTATATACTTTTCAATATAGTTTAATATATACATAACCTTTTTATCTCTACTAGATTATGTTAAACTTTTTTAAAATAATTCATTAAATAATTTAAAGATCGAGTTAATTATTGAATATGTGCCCATATTATTGTAAACATTTTTTAATATATAGTTATACTTTCAATTAGTTAATCAAATAAGGACATAAAAATTGATTTAATATTGTAATGTTTTCTCATAGATCAAATAAATTAATTTGTTTCATCAAAGTCCAATATTATTGCTTAAGTAACATGTATAAAATGATCAACCTAAAAATATAATCGATTTATCAAATTTAGAGCGTACATTGAGGAAAAAAAAATTTCATATTTATATTGATTGTATTACAAAGAAATAGATAAAAAATATTGATTTTGAAATGATTCTGTCCAAGTTAGGTCTCAATTAGGAGGTGTATTCATTAATTACATCTTTCAAAGATAAATATTTTCCTCACTCCTATCTCTTCTTTATTTTCAATGTTTTTTAAGGAAAATGTGTGAAAGTTGATTCAGAGAGAAATTTTAGCATTTTTTCTATTAAAACAAGCAATAAAGAAGTCTACATTAGCAATTTTCATCTATTTCCATTAAATAGGTGTCGTGTATCAAGCAAGTGATGAATTGGATTTAATTTGTCAAATTTTAAAAAGTGCTACATGTAAACTGTCAACCCATATTTTGAAAGACCAAACTGAAAATAAACCAAGTTACAAGACTCAAAATGCATTTTTTAACTTTCATATAACAATATCAATTTTAAGGCACAAACCGCTTTAACAAATATATATATATATATATATATATATCAAATCTACAATTTCTATGAAATCCATTAGGTTAAAAAAAACAACTAACAAATTTTTGCGACAATATACTTCTCGTGACTTACATTCCTCAAGATATTTTAGATATATGAAATTCAACGAGAAAGTGTTTCATTTTTTATTTTAACTTTACCTTCATTTTCTCAATATTTTTAACCAATTATGATTTAAATTAATTTCATAAAATTAATTTAAAATCTAAAAAAGAAATATTGATGCTATTTTATCCATGACTTCATTCTATTTTTATCATTTTATTAGTTAAAAAGAGGAAGAAATGCTAGAGCAACCACTAAATTTTGAGTAAGGGAGAAGATATAGTAGAATTTTTTAAAGAAAATTGCCAAAACAATTTTGTGAAACAAAATAAAAATAGAATAACTCGAAGCATCAAGATTAAACAAGAGAAGAATCAATGCAACCTAAAAATTATATAATTAGAGTTTATAGAACAAAAATTTAATTAAGTAATAGTTTAACTTAATTTGAATATTCAAAATTTTTATTTCTTTAAACACTTCATTCAGCCATTTGGGTTGATCAATTAGTTCTCTGATTCATTGCAGTTTTTGAATGTTTTAAATGTTCACTAAATTAAATCTTTATGTCGTGCAATGGTTATAGCAAGGTTATATATTTTGTAACTCCTATTTCTACAAATAATGAGCAAAGCTTTGTTGAAAAAAAAATGGTTGGAATTAAAAATCAAATTACAATATAAAAAGAATCAAGTTCGAAGTGAAATATTTATTTTATTATTAAGATTTTTTATTATGGTCATATTTTTTACAGGCGACGCACGTATTTTTTACTAGTCTATTCAAACTTGCCTATTTATATATCCGAATTAAAAAGGAAAATATAATATTTCTTCTTTAGAATTAATTCGAGTATGGATACATTGTAATTTATAAATCAAAAATACTTTGACTTTCTTGGTGATCTCTATTTGGCTTTTGATGCTTAGTTGCAGCTATAGATAATGAAAAATTATATTTTATTTTTGGCTAAGATCACAATTAAAGCCAGATATGCAATGCCTTAATAGTGGAAATACAATGCCATATAGTTTTATATGCTCTCTAAATAACTTAACTTTCAGTAGTTCTTATTTATTACGTTGAAGTTGTTCAACATAACTTGATGATCATGTCATGAATATCATTGTGTAGCCTTCAACCTAAGAATATAGATGCATGATGGTTCAAAAAAATAATAAACTAGTTGTATTAGACTGCAGATGAGCTATATATTTAAATTAGCCTTGATATTCCTTTGTCAACTTATTGGCGATTGGAGATTGCATAAATGTACTAGGATGAAGTTAGAATCATGAAAATTGAATATATGTGCCTTTTCTCTATGCCCTATAGGCTGATCTATGGGTGTGGAAATAATAACAATTTCAAAAAATAAACTTAGAGTTCAAGATAATAATACAGCTACCACAATAAACAAACTGTATCTCAAATATATGTGTTGTACATTGTTGAAATGTGGTGCTTCGGCTATTACAAAGGTTTAAAGATTTGAGTATTACAATTTATAACATTTTTTGTTTGTTCCTACGAAAGCAAGCCCTCAAGGTGTTTGTTGGTTATAATTGAAAAATTGTTTCTTGCTACTATGAATGTTCAATAGTTTAGTATAATTATTACTAATAACTTAAGTTGCTTTGGTATGGTAACAAGAGCTGAGTTTATCACTGTGTATCTAATAACTTTGATGATACATCTATCTTTGTACTAGATCTTGGACAAGCTATATCATACACTGCTAAATTATATGCGATGAAGTTAGATTCTTGGAAAATGAGAGCGCGTGCCCTTACTCTCCAATTTATCTATACGGCTACTCTATTGGTAAATTAAGTTGGTGCACATTGAGTCATTTACTTTCTAGGCATTGTAGGATAGAAGCAAGATACACTACACCTATAAAATGACTTATCTCCAATTAGTGGAAGAGTATAAGTGACTCCCACAGACAACAAATCGTAATTCATATGTGGATCCCTCAATTAACGCATGGTCAAACCTCACACAATTTAAGAACCTCACAAAAGCTATTACTTTTTTTAATAATAACCGTAAATGAAGTTTACATTGATACTATTTCTACCTAACAAATAGATTATCATTGCATTTGTGGAATTCAAGATATGTTGACAATATTTTATATTCGATATAAATGATCATCTTGCTAAAAATATTTTAAAATGCATTTTTTTATTGCTCATTATTTTTCCCAAAGATACATCTTGTATGTAAGTCATTTGTAGTTGTAGCATAATTATGTGGAACACATTGAAGGAACTTAATGGCTTGAATCTTACAATAACACATATATTTTGAAGTGGTTCCACTTAAAGATTATCGATGACATCTATGTGTTAGCCCGGATATGGCAGCAATTAACCTCGCAATGGAAGTGGTTCGACATGTCGTTCAAGTTACACTTGATTAGACCCTTATGCTATGACCAATGTCTAAATATTTGAGTTAGGCTACAACCTTGAATTTTGACACAATGACAAGCATTCAACTCAAGGTAGCAAGTTGGTTACCCTGTAAAGATAAATAGTGGAAATGATTAATAGATGAGATATGGAAATAATTTAGCTTGTAGTAGATACTCAAGGTATTGATGGTGTATATAAAGTTGCAACATGGTGGTTGTGAAAGCTAAAAAGATTAGTGAACATTTAGGTTCTTTCTGCACCACAAGTGCTCAATCCAAAAATGTGTGTGATAAATTAAGTTTTTGCAGTGCATCCATCTTTGTACTTTGCCTCAGAGATGTAATATATTTTTTGTAGACAACATTATTATTAATTACCATAGTGAGAGTCTAGTTATATTGTACCTAGCATAATTAAATATGTAATAATTGCATTCTGTTGTAAGCTAGACCGTATGGAAATTATATGCATGTGCCTTTAATATCAAATTTTTAATTTCTATTTAAACACGCTATTGGCAACTATATATCATTATACATTACTTGTATTGTAATATATCAAATAAATTGGCTTCTGAAAGAGGCTTTATTTTGATATTGGTGTTTATAGTTATCAATTTTCAGGCAATAGTGAGCCTCCTCATCTTGTAAAAATAAACTCAAGTCCAGCCGACACTAGTCATCTTAAGAAAATATAGCCCCATAAGTTATTCATTATCTTATTGGTTGTGAATAGTCTACTACTGCATCAATACTGTAGATTATCTGACTACTGAGGATCTACAATAAAAAATATACTCAAGAATGGCCAACCCTAGTCATCTTGAAGAAGAATAGATAACCCCTTAAATTCTTTATTCACTGCTAGTTGGTTGTGTATAGTACGTTAGAACATCGGAGTTTATAAATCATCTTGCTACTAAGGATCTACAAGAAAACAAAGATTCATTCATGGTTGACCCTAGTGATCTTGGAGAAGAAAAGATACCCCAAAAGTTCTTTGTTCTCTTCTAGGTGATTGTGAACAATCTGTTACAACTTCCAAGTTTGTGAGTCATCTTGCTACTATGGATCTACAAGAAAAAAAGGACCCAAGCATGGTTGACCCTACCCATCTTGGAGAAGAAAAAATACCCCTAAAAGTTCTTTGTTCTCTTCTAGGTGGTTGTGAATAGTATGTTACAACTTTAAAGTTTGTGAATCATCTTGTTACTGAGGATCTGTTGAAGAAAAAGAACTCAAGTATGATTGACCCTAGCCATCTTGAAGAAGAAAAAATACCCCCAAAAGTTCATTGTTCTCTTTTAGGTGGTTGTGAATAGTTTGTTACAATATCTAAGTTTGTGAATCATTTAGCTACAAAGAATTTGAAAGAAAAAAATGACTCAAGCATGGCCGACCCTAGTCATCTTGCAAGAGAAAAGTTACCCCCAAAACTTGTTCGTTTTCTTCTAGGTTGGTGTTAATTAAGTCTTCCCTTTAATTGGCATTAACTCTAAACCAGAATAATGGACATAAAATACCTATAAATATGTTTCATTGATACCTTTACACAAAGTTTGTAGTAGTAGATTATTTAAATAAATGGGGTGATATAACCAATATTATCTTGTATCTTTATTTTTTATTACTAATTTGCCATGTTTTTCTCATAGGTATTCCCAGTTACCTTCTAAAAATATTTTAAAATTAGCAATAAGAATCATAGATACTTAAATGTAACTATCCTGAGAACAAGAAAGAACATTAGAATAGAATAAATGTGTAGTGCTATATAAAAATCAACGCATGGTGACCAAAAAAACAAAAAAAACGCATCTTTTGTGACCTTTCTAAAATTATAGTATTAAAATTCACATCACATTAATTAATTGCTTTTGAGAGACAATTTTTAGTTAGTTACCAACAATTCTAACCTAATGATAGAAGCAAATTGAAGAGAATAAAAGCACAACAACAAATCAAATAGTTTCTTTTTCTAATTTTTTTTCCATGCAACTTATATTACACTCCATCTGTTTCTACTTTTTTGGTCCAGTTTGACCCGATACAGATTGAAAAATTATATGTTTCATGTACTTTTACATTATTTATATCTATATTACTATTAAAAGTGTGAATCAATTTAGTTAATTTTTCTTGATATATTCTTTTGATTGAATAACTTCAATCATGATGGTAATATAAACTTTAATATCTATCTATTAAAAGTGTGAATCAATTTAATTAATTTTTCTTGATATATTTTGATTGAATAAATTTAATCATGATGGTAATATAAATTTTAATTTGAATAACGAGAAACAAATATATTAAAAAAGAATATAAGCATGCTTATACTCAAAGAAAAAATTAAAAACATTAAAATAAACTTGGATGAGAGCTATTATTTTTAAGGAAAGAAAAGTAAACTTTAAAATTAATTTTTAATGTGAAGGTTTAAGAAAGAGTACAGAATATAAGAGAAATATTTATTTTATTTTTATTATATTTTCTTGCATTATTTATTTTAGTAGGCTTTATCAATAGGATGAAAAGCACAAAGAAATAGAGAAGAAGAAGAAGATAGACAAATGAGATTTGAAGAAAAAAAAGAAAGACCAAAGAAATTTGAAGAAGAAGAAGAAAAGACCAAAGAAATTTGTTGCAGCAAAACAATATCACTTTTTTAGCTCTGAATAAGGAGTTACCATGACTTTTATAAAACTTATTTTGTATCCCATACTATAATTTTAGTTTCAAAATTGTTGTTCTAATTGTTTCTTACTTATATAGACATCTTTTGTTAGAAAATCTTAAATCTAAGTTATCAATAGATAGAAATTAATTTAACCAAATAAAATATAATACAAAAAATTGAAATAAAAATTAAATGTAAATAGAGTTAAAAAGGATATATATGTCATTGTAATAAATTTAGAAGAAATATTTAAAAAATTATTAGATATGTATTAGTTTGACATTTATGGTAAAACTCAAATGTCACTTAAGAATTACACCATTAAAAAATCATACAAATTAAAACACCAATGTGATACTTATGATAAACTTAGGTAGCAAAATAATTTAATTTAACAAAATGAAGTATAATGTGAAAGAGGTGAAACAAGAACTAAAATTGAATAGAGTTTGACAATGCATATGTGTCACGCAAAAAAAAAAACTAAAAGAACTTCATTTGATATGTAACAATTTGATATGTGCACCAAAAGTGAGGCATTTCTTAAACTATGTGTTAATTCAAATATTAGACATTCATGATAAGATTTACTCTTAAAATTTACTTACTTTGTTGAACTATGTATAGTAAGTTTAAGGGGTTATTTGCACCTTTAGGTTTGAATCTTTAGCAACAACATCTCCTTAATAAATAAAATTTCTGCAAAAAAATCATTAAAAGATCAAGATACCATATTGCTTTATTTTTTGAAAAAGGCATAATTTTTTTAGAAACTAATTTAATGTGACATATATATATATATATATATCAATAATTTTATGAAGAATATAAATGAATGAGATCAATTTCAAATCTTATAGTCACTTCAACAACATAAGGAGTATAGATTAATTTTTGTATATAAAGAGTTGTTATGATTTTCATAATTATACATCGTTCACAAATTTACAACTATGTAATTTTTATGATAAAATGAAAGAGTCAAGCACAATTGCAAATCTAACTTGTAATGTAATACATACTTTAATAATTATTAATAATATAATTTTAATATAGCTTCAAGTGTCCCTTTATATTCTAAATTCTTTTTCAAAAATTAAAAGTTTGTCTTCTTCCTATCGTACTATTTGAATACTTTGAATTATAAAAAAAAAACAGTTTCCTTATAAACTAAATTCCAAAAGTTGTCAATAAGCAACTACAGAGGACTTCATATCACGAAGCTTTATTTTCATTGTGTTTTCTTGGTATTTGTTTTAATTAGGTCTTATCAATAGGATGAAAGTCCAAAAAAAATTGAAAAATAAGAAGAAAATGAAGACAAAGAAGAAAGACCAAGCAAATTTACTATAGTAAAATATATCACTTTTAAGCTTTGAATAAGGAGTTAATATGACTTTTACAAATATTATTTTATATCATACCTCATTAATTTTAGTTTCAAAATTACTGCTTTTCAAAGTATATTGTAT